>CM043701.1:89754816-89982316 GCA_023935145.1 Bretschneidera sinensis
TTCATGCATACTATGTTATATATACTGTTCAGCTGAGATCTTAATGATGTGACTCCCCTGTTGAGGGTTGAGGATTTATGTATGTAGATATTTCAGTTTAAATTTTTATATTGTTGCATATATGTGTCGCTCTGGGATTTCAAAAAGTGACGACACCATTTCGGGGGTGGCCAACCCTGGATGCGTCGTTACAATTTTGGTACCAAAGCATTAGGTTTTATGATTCTGTAGACTGCATATGAATTTAAAGAAGTGGAAGAATTAAATTGTTGGTATTTGTCCAAGGATTAAACGGTTGCAAGAATGGAGTAAAATTCAGCTTGAAATACAAGCTGGTGCCTCACCTGCAGCAAGTTCAGGAAGGCTGCTCTCTAGGCCACGCCACACCTCAACCTCCCCAAGGTGTGGCACCCAGAAAGGCAGCAACTCTCCCTCACTCCCTCCAAGGTGCGGCTTGCCCTGTTCCAAGGTGCAGTGCGGATGCACACCTAAAGGCAATTTTCAACAAGCTTCTCCTAGTGCGTGAGGCATGATTAAAATGCACAGGATCACTTAGACTTGATCAAGGGCTATGGTTGATTAGTCCTCAAGATCTAAGGGTGGATATTGACTTCAAGATAGGTTCAAGAAGTGGTGCACTATATAAAGGGTCACCTAGCTTCAATATCAACAAGTGAAAAACAAGTGACATACAAGAGATCAATTGTAAGAGTGCAAAGACACTAAACACAAGAGAGATTCTTTGTAGAGAGGCTGGTTGTTTAGAGAGAGAGTAGAATAGAAAGAGGATTCAAGGGCTTGTAAGGGGAATTTTCTTGGAAAACTTTCAGGGTTAGTTCTTATCACTTTCTTTTACTTCTTCTTTTTTCGTTCTTCAAGAACCAGTGAGTTCTTGAAGAGGTGTTGCTGATTATAAAGAGCTCCATTGACAAGATAGTGCAGAGAACTAACCCTGAAATTTTCCCAAGAAAATTCCCCTTACAAGCCCTTGAATCCCCTTTCTATTCTACTCTCTCTCTAAACAACTAGCCTCTCTACAAAGAATCTTTCTTGTGTTTAGTGTCTTTGCACTCTTACAATTGATCTCTTGTATGTCACTTGTTGAGATTGAAGCTAGGTGACCCTTTATATAGTGCACCACTTCTTGAACCTATCTTGAAGTCAATATCCTCCCTTAGATCTTGAGGACCAATCAACCATAGCTCTTGATCAAGTCTAAGTGATCCTATGCGTTTTGATCATGCCTCACACACTAGGAGAAGCTTGCTGAAAATTGCCTTCAAGTGTGCATCCGTGCTGCACCTTAGAACAGGGCAAGCCGCACCTTGGAGGGGGGAAGAGTTGCTGCCTTTCTGGGTGCCGCACCTTGGGGAGGTTAAGGTGCGGCACGGCCTGGAGAGCAGCCTTCCTTAACTTGCTGCAGGGTGAGACGCACACTCCCAAGGTGAGGCGCCAGTTTATATCTCAATATGAATTTTACTTCATTCTTGTAACCGTTTAATCCTTGGACAAATACCAACAATCTCTACCTTTGTCTAAGTGATTAAACCCGAACCCATTATGCAGAGAACTCAGGATACAAACTCATCTTAAGTCACCATATCAACCGACTCCAATCCTAAGTAGTCCAAGGTAATGATTGAACTTACTTAGAGGTAGAACTTTGGTACCTATATCTACGGGATTTTCTTCCATGGCTACCTTGTCCACATGAATGCATCCTTCCATAACATTTTCCCGAATGAAATGGTACTGAACATCCATATGCTTTGTCCTCTCATGGAACACTAGATTTTTGCACAAATGCAACGCACTTTGGCTATCCGAATACACCACCACCTGCTCTTTTAGTACCTTCAACTCTTCCAACAACTCTTTACACCACATAGCCTCCTTAATGGCTTCCGTTGCTGCTATATACTCAGCCTCAATTGTTGAGAGTGCTACCACCGGCTATAACTGAGCCTTCCAACTTATACAACATCCGTTTAAGTTGAAAAAGTAAGAGGTAATCGATCTTCTTTTATCCCGGTCTGCTCCATAGTCCGAATCAGCATAACCCTCAAGACAGATGGACTTACCCCTCTTCTCATAAACCAGCCCCACATATGGGTTTCCCTTCAAATACCTCAGCAACCGCTTCATCCTAAGCTAATGCTTCTTTCCGGGATTACTCATAAACCTGCTGAGAATACTCATTGCATGAGCAATGTCGGGTCTAGTGCTTACCATCATAAACATGACTGATCCAACCGTACTAGAGTAGGGGATCTTTTCCATTTCTTTCTTCTCCTCATCTGATCTCGAACATTGATCGCTGAAGAACTTGAAATGACCAGCAAGAGGAACCTTCACTGGTTTGCTATCTTCCATAGAGAACTTAAATATCAACTTCTCTATGTAGAAAGTCTGAGAAATCTTCAATCTGTTTCTCTCCCTTTCCCGAATTATACACATCCCAAAGATCTTCTGTGCATGGCCAAGATCTTTCATCTCAAACTCCTCACTGAGTTGAGACTTCAATTTTCCTATCCTTTCCATGCTACTCCCAACCATCAACATATCATCAAAATAGATGAGGATGATCACCATTTCCTCCACCTTGTGCCCCTTTTAGTACAAACACGAATCATAGTAGCTCCTCATGAAACCCAAGCTAGTTACAAAAGAATCAAACCTCTTGTTCCATTGCTTAGGTGATTGCTTCAGGCCATAGAGAGATTTTTTCAATTAGCACACCAACTCTCCCTACCTTCTTTCCTCATAGCCTTCGGGTTGCCTCATGTA
Organism: Bretschneidera sinensis; assembly: GCA_023935145.1. Taxonomy (NCBI): domain Eukaryota; kingdom Viridiplantae; phylum Streptophyta; class Magnoliopsida; order Brassicales; family Akaniaceae; genus Bretschneidera; species Bretschneidera sinensis. The sequence goes on from CM043701.1 coordinate 89,757,604, forward strand.
GATGGTCTCATCAAGCTCTCCATGTAAGAACGTTGTCTTCACATCCATTTGCTTGATTTCCCTATTGAATTGGACCACCATTGCTAACATTATCCTTATCGTCTTGTATTTCATAACTAGTGAGAATATTTCGGTGAAATCTATGCCTTCTCTTTGTGTGATCACCACCAGCCTAGCTTTATACCGGACTTCATCCCCTGGAGTGTTCCCTTCTTTGATCTTGTAGATCCACCTACAATCCACAACTCTCTGTTTTTCTGGTTTAGGCACCAATTCCCAAGAGTTGTTCTTCCTCAAAGAATCCATTTCTTCCTCTATAGCTAGCTACCACTTTGACAAATCCTAACATTCCATGGCATTCATGTAAGTTTCTGGTTTAACCCTTCCTTCTGTCCAAGGAGCTGCTACATTAGCATATGCAAAACCATATCTCAAAGGTGGTCTGACCACCCTTCTTTCCAACTCTTTTGTGAGCTGATAGTCATTCTGACTTGCTGCATTATCCTCTTCTAGTTCGACCTCCTCTCGAATGTCCTGAACTTGGCCTTCATCAATGGGTTCTACCTGGTCCGAATCCTTTTACCTTCTTTGCTCTACCTGAACTAAATTTTCCTTGATTTTATGCTTCACAAATTCCAGACTGGATTGCTCACTATGCCCTGTAGAGTTAGTTTTCACCAAATAGGGAAATAACAATTCATTAAAAATGATATCCTTACTTATTATGAGTTTCATTCATTTTTTGCTCTAAGAACCACAACCTATACCCCTTAACCCCATCACCATACCCTAGAAACACACATTTTCTAGACCTTGGGCTAAGTTTATCATCCTTTTGATGTGCAAACGCAGCACACCCAAAAGTCCTAAGGTTACTCAACTCAAGGAGTTTCCCACTCCACATCTTTTCGGGAGTCTTGAGCTCTAAAGCTCTAGAGGGTGATCTATTAACCAAATATACAGCAATTGACACAGCTTCCCCCCAAAAACATTTTAGTAAATCGGATCCAATTAACATGCACCTAACATTTTCCATAAGGGTCTTATTCATCCTTTCAGCAACTCCATTTTGCTGAGGGGTTTTTACAATCGTTCTATGTCTTAGAATCCCATTTAATTCATAGAATTTATCAAAATCTTTATTAAAAAATTCTAAACCATTATTGGTTAGTAAAATCTTAACTACCCTACCCGTTTGAGTCTCCAGCAACTTTTTCCACACCATAAAATTATTCAAAACATCTGATTTATTTCTAAGCAAATAAACCCAAACCTTTCTTGAATAATCATCAATTAAAGAAAGAAAGTAACGATTACCTCCCTGTGTTGGTGTTCTTGCTAGTCCCTAAAGGTCCGCATGAATGTAGTCAAGAATACCCTTAGACTTGTGCACTCCGGTGTTGAAGCTGACCTGGTGTTGCTTCCCAAGAACGCAACACTAGCAGAAATTAAGTTTCTCTATCTTGTCACCACCAAGTAGACCATCCTTGCTGAGAAGTTGTAGGCCCTTTTCGCTTATATGTCCCAAGCGAGTGTGCCAAAGTGCTGCCTTATCCATCTCAGCCATCAAGCTTACTGCTTGATCCTTGATTTCTGTCTATCTGATCATCTCATAGAGACTATCCTTTATTGTTGCTTTGATCATTATCAAAGATCCCTTGGTTACCTTGATCTTGCCTCCCTCTACTTTATATGTGTACCCCATGGAATCCAACTGCCCTAATGAGATCAAGTTTCTTCTCAAATCCAGAAGATACCTCATATTTCGTAGCAGCTTTGTGACTCCATTAAACATACTCAATTGGATGTCTCTTATCCCCCTCACTTGGTAAGAAGTATCATTCCCCAAGAAAACATTTCCATAATTAGTTTCCTTGAAATTCTTGAACCAATCCTTGTGAGGGCACATGTGATAAGTGCATCCGGAATCCAGGATCTATTTCTTGCTGCCTTGCCTCCTACTCACATTTGAGCACACAACAAGAGCATCATCTTGTTGTTCTCCCTTGGCAACCGAAGCCTCTCTATTCTTAGTATGGCTTCCTCTCTCATCCCACAACTTCTTCTTGCAATCTTTCTTGAAATGACCCTCCTTGTTGCAGTAGTAGCATCGCTTCCTTCCAAACTTCGGTTTGGAATACGATCTCTCATGGCTCTGCCCTTTACTCTTTGATTTCTCCTGGTAGTTGCCATGGATGCTACTATCATTCTGACTTATTGGCCTTTCTTTAACGAATAGCCCTTCTCCACTTGATGCTTCCCTCATCTTAGCTTTGAAATCATGAGCCTTTATAGCATTGATCACAATTTCCTTGGTTAGTGTATCTCTTTCATATTCAATAGCATTAATCAAACTTTTAAAGTAATTAGGAAGAGAATTCAATAACATAACAACCAATTGTTCATCCGGGAATGTTATACTACAACTAGCCAAATCTTGAACTAGTTGGTTAAACACATCAAGATTATCTTGCAACTCTTTATTAGGATCCATTTTAAAAGCAAAGATTCTCTTAAAAAGATAAATCTTATTAGGGAGAGTCTTGGTAAGAAATAACTCATCTAGTTTCTTTCATACGATAGCTGGATCTTCCGAGTCTCCGCACTCCCTTGTGACATTATCCGAGGTGTGCAGAAAGATGGTGCTATACGCTATATTCTTCATCTCAATCCCCTAGACTTCCGTGATACCTGCTGAAAAAGCGTCATCTTCTCCAATAGCCAAGTCTACCTTCTGTTGCATAAGAACAGCCTTGATTTTCCGCTTCCAAATGGCAAAGTCTCCCTTTCCATCAAACTTCTCAACAATGAAGTTCGAATCCATCTTGCGGAGAAAGTCCTAAATTTATGTAGCACCCACAATTGCTTTCCAACTTTTTCTAAATCTCAAGAACACGATCGAAGATTGATCTCAATACCGTTCTTGAATCACCCTCAAGAACACGATCAGATCTTGATCTCTACTCCGTTCTTGAATCACCCAAGAAGTTGATCTTTGATTCTTGGAATCTTGCTCTAATACCTTCTATTCTAGCTCCGATATTGATGCCAGACAGAATAGCAATTATTTTGTAGGCTAGTCGTAATAGATATCTCACAAGGAGAAACACAGGAAAAACCCTAAAAGCATAGAGAAACAGCTTTGATGCTTTATTTAAAATTATGCAAATACCAATAATAATGATAATCTGTCTTTTCCGTATGTGGCCTCCTTATTTATAAGGTCAAAGCAAAAAAAAAAGAAAAAAATCCCCGAAAACATAATCCTGGGGAAAACTAAGAAAATTACTAAAATTAAGCGATTGTATTAAGGTAGAATCAACGGTAGTCAATTCTAACTTGAATACAAAAGGAAATTGCAAATGAAAAGTTTCTTAAAACTGGAAACTGCAAATTTGAAGGCCTAAAATAGAATCAAAGGCAGTCAACCATTCTAGGTAGTCCACATGCCATTTTTGTGCTGATCTGCCAACTCAAGGTATCTCAGTGTCAACAACATGTTATCTGACAACTCAGCATCATCTGACTCGGATCCTCCTGCATCAGTAGCCTCGGGTTGGAAAGAACTCTTCCTCAAGTTCACAATAGCTTCATCAAAATCCAAAAAACAAGGACTCATGTGTTTCATATTAAAGACATCAGGCAGCAACCCAGGAGGAAGATCCTCTGGCATCAGATCAGAAAAATCTGCTAGTAGCTGCTGCACTTTTGCTGATAAATCTGGATTCATATCTACTGCACTATTCCCACAAGGCAGCAGAGCATGGACCATATCCCCATGCTCAATCTCAACTAAAAACCTGGACATCGAAAGTAGGTTAGTATTATTGGCTACCGGGGTAGGAGTGGTTCCTTCCCAACGAGGTGCTAACACAATCTTCTTCCCTTTGATGCTAAGGGAATATGTATTTTTCACCCATCATGAATAACATTGTGATCATACTGCTAAGGTCTGCCTAACAATAAATGACAAGCATCCATAGACACAACATCACACCAAGCATTATCAAAATATTTCCTACCATTCGAAAAAGATACTAGGCATCGCCTATCTATTGTTACCTCACTGCTTTTATTCAGCCACAAAAATTTATACGGCTTAGGATGACGATTTATCTTCAACTGCAGTTTCTGGACAGTCTTTTTAGACACTACATTCTCAAAACTACCACTGTCAATGATCATCTTGCAAACTTTATCTGCTACTGTGCAGGTCGTGTGGAAAATATTGGTTCTCAACTAATCATCCCCTGTATCGCCCTTGGGGGTTAGTAGACTCTTACAAATGACCAGAGTCTTATGGCCATCTCCATACAACATATATCCATCTTCATCATCGTCATACACAGGCTCTCCAATCTCTTCAGTTTCGTCTACCACATCGTCCTCAATTAGGAGAATTTTGCTCTTCTGACTAGCAGGCTTCCTGCACTCAGTCGCTTTATGTCCCTGTTTACCACATTTGAAACATATAATATTTGAGTTAGAGTTACTCTGGGGTGGTTGCTGGGCAGGACGGGATTCTTGAGGGTGAACTGGCCGACTGCTTTAATCGCTTCTGATCACTGGCCTCCTGTTCTGCTGTTTTTTACCAAAAGTGTACGCTGGTATGCTTCAGAAACGGCCCACAGTGAGTGAAGGCTAAGGACATCCTGCAGGGGCTACCATAATCCCCCCAAATATCATGCCACCATCTGCTCTTCTGTCTTGGATAAATCATTCCGGGCTACCAATTGATAGAACTCCTTCGTGTAATCATCCACCGATATCGTGCCTTGCCTCAACGAATGAAGTCGTTGAAACAAGGTTTGAGTGTAGCCGAAAGGAAGGAAGTGACCCTTCATCTTCTTCTTCATCCTCTCCCAATCTGTGATCTTGGGCTTGCCCTGCCGATCGTGTGAGCACCTCAACTGCTCCCACCACGTAAATGCTCTGTCTTTGAGTTTGATGGCGACCAGTTTCACTTTGACACGATTTGGGATTTCCTTATACTCTAAAAATACGCTCTACTTCATTCAACCAATCGACGAATCCTTCGGCCTGTAACGTAACAGAAAACTCGGACAAATCCACTCTGAAACTGTGGTCTCCATAACGATTCTCTTGACCACGGCGTTCCCTGAATCGAGCAGGATTGTAATACAGGTTTTCAAAACTGGAATCGAAATCGTGATCTTCCATATCACGATCACCAAAATTCTGCACCGTTAGACACTGGGTTAACTCTGTAACTTACCTCTGTAAATCCTCAATCATTGCATACTGAACGTTACAATCATGGTGTGGGGCTTCCTCATTCAGAACCTGCCTGCGACGACCACGACCACGACCACCAGCCATAGAAACTGATGAAATCTCACCCCAGAAAGATGCTGAAGCTCTGATACCAACTGACGCCGGATATAATAGCGATTATTATGTAGGCTAGTCGTAACAGATATCTCATAGGGAAAAACACAAGAAAAACCCTAAAAACACAGAGAAACAGCTCTGATGCTTTATTTAAAATTATGCAAATACCAATAATAATGATAATCTGTCTTTTCCGTATGCGGCCTCCTTATTTATAAGGTCAAAGAAAAAAAAGGAAAAAATCCCCGAAAACATAATCCTGGGGAAAACTAAGAAAATCACTAAAATTAAGCGATTGTATTAAGGCAGAATCAACGGCAGTCAATTCTGACTTGAATACAAAAGGAAATTGCAAATGGGAAGTTTTCTAAAACTGAAAACTGCAAATTTGAAGGCCTAAAATAGAATCAATGGTAGTCAACCATTCTAGGTAGTCAACATGCCATTTTTGCGTTGATCTGCTAACTCAAGGTATCTCAGTGTCAACAAAATGTTATCTAATAACTCAGCATCATCTGACTCGGATCCTCCTGCATCAGATACCCTCTCACCAAAACTCTGATACCACTTGTGTGATATCTCTTCTAGCTCTGATACCACTTATTGGAAATCACCTCTAGATGCCCAGATGGTGATCTTTCGAACAATCCAAGTCTAGATTGACTTGTAATGAACAAAATCAAACCAATCAAAGAAAGAACACGAGCAATTTGTTATCAAGGTTCGACAAATGCCTACGTCCCCGTGAGCTACTCCGAGCTCTCTGCACTAAATCAATGGTTCTTATAAGTTATAGAAACTTCTCTTTAAGAATCCTCTTGTTCTTGAAAAATGAAAGAAGAGAAAAAGAAAATGATAAGGACTTGTGTTACCTTGGAATTTTTCCCAAGAAAATTGCACTTACAAGGCCCTTAAATCCCCAATCTATACTACTCTCTCTCTAAACAACCAGCCTCTCTACAATGAGTCTCTCTTATCTTAGTGTCTTTGCACTCTTACACTTGATCTCACTTTCATAAGTTATGTCTTTCACATTCTTGTTGAGATTGAAGCTAGGTGACCCTTTATATAGTACACCACTTCTTGAACCTATCTTGAAGTCAATCTCAACCCTTAGATCTTGAGAACAAATCAATCATATCCTTTCAACAAGTCTAGGTGATCCTGTGCGTTTTTATTATGCCTCACGCACCATCTCAAAAGGCTGGAAAAACATGCATCAGTGTGCCTGGTGCCGCAGCCCAAGCCAGGGCAAACATCCTCTACCTTCTGGGCACCACAGTGTACCCTTCTTTAGGTATGGCGTACACCCAGCCAGAACATTATCTTTGCTGTAAGATGGGGCACAGATCTCTTGAGGTGTGGCGCACACCTGGCGACCTGATACTGAACTCCTTTCCTGTTTGATCATTAGACAAATACCAACATAAATAAACTATCTTTTAATGCAAAGTCTGAGGATGACACGTAGACGTGCTAGAGCTATAGATAGAGTTCTGAATCAGAGGGGACATAGTAGACCCCCAATATTTAGAAGAACTGAAGCAGATAGGGAGGTTGAGTCTGTGGTTCCTGCAAGGGAACAGGTTACTAGTATAGCTGGTACTAGTAAAGGTGGGAGAAAATCTGATTATGAGGGATGAGCTAAGAAAAGTGCTTGATCGTGCGATACAGAGAATGAATGCAGCAAAAGAAAGTGTTGATAATTTACAGAGGAGATTAAAGAAAAGAGGTATAATAACCTGATATGGTGAGACAAGAGGTTTATGAGGGAGAAGGTATATTTGCACGTGAGATGCAAGGAGATTGTTTTGTGAGATTTCTTAAGTTTAAACCCCCAGTCTTTTAGAGGATCTGTAAATCCTATGAAAGTTGAGTAGTGGATTAGACATGTTGAGAAATATTTTGAAGTCTTACCAGTGACAGATAGAGAGAAGGTTGTTTTCGCTTCGTTTATGCTGTAAGGTGAGGCTTCTCAATGGTAGGAGGATATTCTACCTAGGGTGAGTACACAGGTAGAAAAACCCTTAACTTGGCATAAGTTTAAGGATGAGTTCTTTGTGAAATATTTTTCAGATACATTTCGAACACAACAAGAGAGAGATTTTATTCACTTAAGGCATAGTACCTTATTTGTGGCAAAGTATGATAGTAGATTTATAGTTCTGTCTAGGTTTTTACCTGAGTTAGTGAATACGGAATAGAGGAAATGTAAATGATTTTTAGACGGGTTACACTATGACATTCGATCTAAACTCTCTTATATGGGTATAGGGAATTATGCTATACTGGTGGATAAAGCATTACAAAGTGTGAAGAATTTGATGGAGTTTAGAGGTAGGAGAGATTGGCTGAAGAGGTCTAGATTTGAGAGACCTAGAGGTGGTAATAGTATGAGTGTGCAAGGTGGGAGACCACCCCAAAGGGGGCGTTCCTTGTCATAAGGAACTGTAGTACAGAGTCAGATGCAAACAGGATCTGTTGCTTCTGTAGTTCAGAGTATTATCGGTGGGACCCCTAGATTTTGGAGACAAGCTATGGGAATTGGTAGTTATGATAAAGGAGTAAGTATACCACCAAGGGGAAATGGTAATATGATATATGATCGAGAGGCAAGAGTTTGTTTTAGATGTAATCAGGTAAGGCATTTGTCTCGAAATTGTCCTACTCTTATGTGCTTTGTATGTAGTAAGGGATGACATGTTGGTGTAGATTATCTAGTGGAGAAATCTGTTGAGATAGATGCTGGAGGTGTTGGGAGAAGACAGGTGGAGAGAGGTGGTGGATTAAGGAGTATACGGGGCAAAGGCGGAGGATCAGTAGCTGAGAGAGGACGTGGTAGCCAGTTACAGTCCAAAGATAGCAAAGTCTCTATGTTGACCTAAGTGGATGCACATGCCACTCCTGATGTTGTTATGGGTATAGTATCTATTCTTAATAAACCTGTTAGATTATTGATTGATTCTAGTGTAACCCATTCTTTTGCATCTAATGTTTATATGAAATCTATTGATGCTAGTGTTAGTCATTTGATGCATGCTATTGTTGTTGAGGTTCCTATTGGGGATAGGGTTATTATCAGGACAATTTATCGATGCTGTGTGATTAGTATGGCTGGTAGAGAATTTGAAATTAATTTGTTGCCTTTAGATATGACAGATTTTGATTTAATTTTGGGAACGAATTGGTTATCAGCATATCATGCTTGGGTAGGTTGCTTTAGAAAGAATGTGATGTTCAAGATACCAGAACAAGAGGAGTTTAATTTTCAGGGAGAACGTAAAATACTTGCCAACTGTCTTATTTATGCTCTGACTACTAGTAAATGGTTAAAGAAAGGTTATGAGAGGTATTTGGCATATGTGGTGGATTCTAGAAATGAGATTAGAAATTTAGAAGAAATCTTTGTAGTGAAAGATTTTTTTTGACGTAAGTTGTCTGGTTTGCCTCCCAATAGGGAGATTGAGTTTTCTATCGAGGTGATTCTATGATCAGCACCCATATCTATAGCACCTTATAGAATGGCACCAGTTGAGTTAAGAGAGTTGAAAGTTCAGCTTCAGGAGTTGCTAGATAAACAGTTTATTCGACCTAGTATGTCACTTCGGGGAGCCCTTGTGTTGTTTGTCAAAAAGAATGATGGGACAATGAGGTTATGTATTGATTTTAGACAGTTGAATAAGATTGCCATCAAGAATAGATATCCTTTGCCCATGATAGATGATATATTTGAGCAGTTACAGGAAGCTAGGGTGTTTCTAAGGTATACCTAAGATCGGGTTATCATCAATTGAGGATAAAGGAGGGGGACGTGCCTAAGACTGCTTTTAGGGCACGTTATGTCCATCATGAGTTCCTTGTGATGCCATTTGGGTTAACTAAAGCTCCTGCAGCATTTATGGATCTAATGAATAAGGTGTTTAAACTATTTTTGGATAGATTTGTGATTGTACTTATTGATGATATTCTGGTATATTCCAAGAAGGAAAAGAAGCATGGACAACATTTAAAGATAGTGCTGGAAATTCTGAGGAGAGAGAAATTATATGCAAAGTTCTCTAAAGATTGTAATATCTAGAGATTGTATAACTGTTGATACACAAAAGGTAGAGGCTCCCTTATGCAAAAAAAAATCAAAATTTTCATGCCTTCTAGAAGTCCTAATTCATTGAGCAACCCGAGTTATTGCGGAAAAAAAGGTCACGTATTTTGATGTTTCAATTTTTGACATTTTCTCATTGTGTTTTCCATATTTCGTGGAGTTAATCCATGTATCTTTCATGCATTATTGCACTTAAACAAAAACATTGTTTTCCTGTTTTGAAAAAAATAGAGTGAAATAAAAATAGGGTTTAGGAGAGATGCATTCTTATGTACACCAACTTTATATATGAATAGAATCCTGTTACAGGATTTCTCTATGTATTTCTATTGTCGACTATTAACAAAAATATTTTTATTATCAACTTAAAATCTAACACCAACCATTTCAATACCATATAAGAGAGCTAGTATTAATAGTTATCAAGTTCAGGTATTTTATATTGTGAAATTTTGTTTTAGAGATTGACAATAAGTCACTTGATAAATACATATAAAGTTCTTGAACATAAAATCTATTTTACTAAACAATATCTTGTCTAATTTAAATTAAATCTACAGTTTCTAAATTTGGATAAAGTATTTTATAGCAGTATTAGATTAACAATAAAATGATGGATGATGTACCTAATTTGGATTTATACAATGAATCTAGTGTTATCTCTACAAAATAGATTTGTTGACTGTACTAAATAATGAAGAAAACCTTGGTGGAACAAATCATTCACACACACCTATATATATATATATATATATATATATATATATATATATATATATATGCAGTAAAATAATTACAATTTAATACTATTTTACTGAGACAAATGAATTTGAGATTTTGACTAAAACATGAGTTCTCCCAACGAAGATCATACTACCAAAACTACTTTTAAGATACATAGACATAAAGGAACAAATAACACATTGTGAAAATTTAAAGAACATTGAATAATTCCTTGTACATATTTTAAATATTTATGAATTGCAAGATTGGTTGTAAGTACCACCATTAGCATTGCACAATTCGCAAAAATCAAACCTTAATGCCCTAGGTGGAGATATATTAATCTTCCATTATTTCGATAGATGGTTTAATAATACATCAACTCCAATTTAATTAATTTGGTTGGGCAGGATTTAATAAGCTTTTTTAAATGAATTGTTCTTTTATATTTGAAAAAAAAAACTTAGCTAAAAGACAAGAGAGTTGATAAGACCAAAAGTGAATCGATCAATCACATTTAACCCTAAACAAAAAACATACAAAATGACCACAGTATTGGTATTAATTCTCAAACTACCCTTAAAGTTGTAACCCTAGACTACATCTATGTATATAACCGCTTATCTTTACCCAACCTCTAAAGCCTTGACAGTGAGCAGCGCCTCTCCCTTTCCTATGGTCTCTACACTACCCATAAACTCACCAACTACTTATGTTTTCATGATTACAGTTAATTCAACTGATGCAACTGATGAAGATGATGGTCTTGAAGGAAGATGGCAACACTTGTTGAAGCCATATATCAGATTAGTAATCTACCAAAGGTATGCGCAATTTAATGGTATCTATCACTCTTTCTTCAGAAGACTTTATTTTTCTTTCAATTTTTGCTGGTTCCCATGCAGCAAAACCTCTTAACATGAAGCACAACAGCACTCAGCTCAGCATCAAAACATCAATCTGGATGGAGCATGTGCTGGATCTGATCCATACAGGTGCCTTGAGTGAATGAGGAATCATCTTTCTGGGAGCCATAGAGTTTTTGAGCCCGTTCAGGTAATTGATCTGATCAATAACGATATTCATTAGAAAGCTCTGCACTAGCCTCAATATGATCCTTGGCAAAGATGCCAACTCGATTTTATTTTCATGTTATGATCATGATAATCTTTGATCTAGAATTAAAGCAACACAGAAAGTGAAATTAAATATTGAAAATTTGATCTTTCATAGTCTATGAAATTCCTAATGGTTTTCGCTTTTGGTTTGCATTTCAAAGCAGCATATTGGTCTATCACTTTCGCTTTTTCGTCAATGCATGGGATTCAGCTCATTTGGTTGCCAGCATATTTTCAAGAGCTTCCAACTTCTCCTTCATTTTATAGTTCTTTATCTCCAAGGCCTTCCGCTAAAGTTCATAATTAGAGGCAAGCAAGTAGAAAGGAATGCTGAAGTTGCATAATCATAAATTTTACCATGCTCATCTGCTTCTCGCTGGGAAATAAATCTCCATGATTATCATTATTGTTTACAAAATTCTTAAAAAATTGCTCTGAGCCAGAGAATGACAAACAATTTCAGCAGACAAGTTTGGATTCAAGATGCCGACTGTGGATGAGCTTACCGATTACTTAAAAGATTCGTAAATGATGATCTTCGATGGGACATCAATTCTATGGAAGCCAGTCTCGAGGTTCCGAAGTGCCGAGTTACTGGTAAATTTTAGAATAGATGAAAATTAGGTTGTTCAAAAACTTTTTTTCTAAAGAAAGGAAGAAGGTAGTTATTTGGATGAGCCTTTTTCATTAAAATGTGTACGTTCACAGTTTTATGGATAATGTAATGTACTATATATTCTGGTAGATACACTTTTAGTATAATTCCGTTGACGTCAATTAATTTTAATTTTTTTATTACACTTCTCTGTTATTTGTCGTAACCCTCTAAGTATGGAAGTTGTAAATTTAATAAAGCACATGTTATTGTACATTTTATTGAGAAGGCTCAAGGTTGCCTCAGCGCAAGTGGAACATCACAAAAAATAGTTGGACTGCAGCCAAGATAAGGCAGTACTACTCCAGCCCCAAATGAAAATACTCAAGCCGTATAGGCTCCCTCAAGCAAAGTAACATCAAAATTTTGTATGCCTTCAAGAAGTCCTACATCATTGAGGAATCCGATTTATTGCGGAAAACACAGTCGCGTATTTGATGTTACAATTTTTTCTACTTACTCATTTCTTGTATGTATTTTGTGGAGCTAATCTGTTTATCCTTCCCGCTTTAATACACTTGAATAAAAATATTGTTTTACTGTTCCGAAAAAAAATAGAGTGAAATAAAAATACGATTTTGCAGCGATGCATTCTTACCTACACCAACTTCATATATCAATAGAATTTTGTTACAAGATTTCTATATATATTTCTACTGTCGAGTTATTAACTAAATATTTCCATTACCAACTTTAAATCTGACACTAACCATTCCTATACCAGATAAGAGAGCTAGTATTAATAGTTATCAAGTTCATGTATTTTATAATGAGAAATTTTGTTTTAGAGATTGACAATAAGTCACTTGACATCTAAATATTAGGTTCTTGAACTTCAAATCTATTTTACTAAACCTTATCTGTTTTATTTAAATGAAATCTATGGTTTCTTAATTTGGATAAAGTGTTTCATAGTAGTATAAAATTAGCAATAAAATGATTGATAATGTGCCTAATTTTGATTTGTACAATGAATCTAGTGATATGTCTACTAAATGGATTAGTTGACAATGAAGCAAACCTTGGTGGAACAAATCACACACACACATATAAATATAAATATATGCAGAAAAATAATTATAATTCAATACTATTTTGATGAGGAAAATGTACTTGAGATCTTGAGTAAAAGCATGAGTTCTCCCGAGGAAAAGCATACAGCAAAAAAAATCGTGACGATACATAAATATGACAGAAGAAACAGCACACTGTAAAAATTTAATGAACATTGGGTAATTCCTTTTACATATTTTTAATATTTATGAATTGCAAGAGTGGTTGAAAGTACCACCATTAGCATTGCACAATTTGCAAAAATCAAAACTTAATGCCCAAACCTTCCATTATTTTGATAGATGGTTTAATAAACATCAACTCCAATTAAATTAATTTGCTATGGCAGGATTTAATAAGCTTCTTATAAATGAATTGTTCAATTAAATTAGAAAAAAAAAACCCTTAGCTAAAAGACAAGAGAGTTTATAAAACCAAAAGTAAATCGATCAATCACATTTAATCCTAAACCAAAGACACAAAATAACCACAATATTTGTTTTAATTATCAAACTACCCTTAAAGTTGTAACCCTAGACTACATCTATATATATAGCCACTTATCTCTACACAACCTCTAAACCATTAAGAGTGAGCGGCGCCACCTCTCCCTTGCCTCTGATCTCTACACAACCCCTAAACTCACCAAGTACTTATGTCTTCATGATTACAGTTGATTCAACTGATGCAATTGATGAAGATGAAGGTCTTGAGGGAGGATGGCAACACATGTTGAAGTCATAGATCAGATCAGTAATCCACCGTTAACTTTTTTTGGAACTTTTCTGTTATTTGTAGTAACCAACTAAGTATGGATGTTGTATGTTTTAGGAAGCACATGTTACTATAGATTTTATTGAGAAGGGTCAAGGTTGCCTCACTTGTCGAACCTCACAAAAAATAATTGGACTGCAACCAAGACAGTGTTACTCAAGGCCCAAAGGAAAATACTCAAACTGTATTGGCTCACTCGTGCAAAATTACCCCAAAATTTTCATGTATTCTAGAAGTCCTATTATTGTTGAAAAAAAGGTTGCATATTTCGATGTTTCAATTTTTGGTATTTTCTCATTGCGTGTTTTGTATTTTGTTGATTTAATCCATGTATCCTTCTTGCTTTATTGCACATAAGCAAAAAAAATTGTTTTAAATGATCAATGCATGGGATTCAGCTCTTTTGATTACCAACATATTTTCAAGAGCTTCCAACTTCTCCTTCATTTTATTGTTCTGTATATCCAAGGCCTTCTGCTGAAGTTCATAATTAGAGGCAAGCAAGTCAAAAATGAATGGTGAATTTGTGCAATCATAAATTTTACCATGCTTATCTGCTTCTTGCTGGGAAATATATCTCCATGATTATCATTATTGTTTACAAAATTCTTAAAAAATTGCTCTCAGCCAGAGAATGACAAACTATTTCAACGGACAAGTTTGGATTCAAGACGCCGACTGTGGATGAGCTTAGTGATTACTTAAAAGATTCGTAAATGATGATCTTCGATGGGACATCAATTCTGCGGAAGCCAGTCTCGAGGTGCCGAGGCGCTGAGTTACTGGTAAATTTGAGAATAGATGAAAATTAGGTTGTCTAAAAACCTTTTTTTCTGAAGAAAGGAAGAAAGTAGTTATTTGGATGAGCCATTTTCATTAACATATGTACGTACACAGTTTTATGGATAATATAATGTACTATATATTGAGGTACATACACTTTTAGTATAATTCCCATTACATCAATTAATTTTAATTTTTTTATTACACTTCTCTGTTACTTGTGGTAACCCTCTAAGTATGGAAGTTTTAAATTTAATGAAGCACATGTTATTGTAGATTTTTTTGATAAGGCTCAAGGTTGCCTCAACTCAAGTTGAACATCACAAAAAATAGTTGGACTGCAACGTAGATTTTTTTGATAAGGCTCAAGGTTGCCTCAACTCAAGTTGAACATCACAAAAAATAGTTGGACTGCAACCAAGATAAGGCAGTACTACTCAAATACCAAATGAAAATACTCAAACCGTATAGGCTCCCTCATGCAAAATAACATCAAACTTTCCATGCCTTCAAGAAATCCGACATCATTGAGAAATCCAATTTATTGCGGAATAAACGGTCGTGTATTTCGATGATTCAATTTTTGCTATTTTCTCATTACTTGCTAAGTATTTCGTGGAGCTAATCCGTGTATCATTCCTGATTCAATACACTTAAATAAAAATATTTTTTTTCTGTTCTGAAAAATATAGAGTGAAATAAAAATACCGTTTATCAGAGATGCATTCTTACCTACACCAACTTCATCTATGAATAGAAACCAGTTACAAGATTTCTATATGTATTTCTATTGTGGAGTTATTAACTATAATATTTCCATTATCAGCTTTAAATCTGACATCAACCATTCCTATGCCAGATAAGAGAGCTAGTATTAATAATTATCAAGTTCAGGTATTTTATAATGAGACATTTTGTTTTAGAGATTGAAAATAAGTCACTTGACAACTGAATATTAAGCTCTTGAACTTAAAACGTATTCTACTAAACCTTATCTTGTCTTATTTAAATGAAATCTATGGTTTTGTAATTTGGATAAAGTATTTTATGGTAGTATTAGATTAGCCATAAAATGATGGATAATGTGCCTAAATTTGATTTTTACAATGAATCTAGTGATATGTCTGCTAAGTTGATTAGTTGACTATATTAAATAATGAAGAAAACCTTGGTGGAACAAATCACATACATGCACATATATATGCCGAAAAATAATTAAATTTAATACTATTTTAAAGAGGCAAATGTACTTGAGATCTTGACTAAAAGCTTGAGTTCTCGTGAGGAAGAGCATAGGGAAAAAAAATCGTGATGATACATAAATATTAAAGAAGGAATAACGCACTGTAAAAATTTAATGAACATTGGATAATTCCTTGTACATAGTTTAAATATTTATGAATTGCAAGATTTGTTGTAAGTAGCACCATTAACATTGCACAATTCGCAAAAATCAAACCTTAATGCACTAGGTGGAGACATATCAATCCTCCATTTTCTTGATTAATGATTTAATAATCTATCAACTCCAATTTAATTAATTTGTTTTGGCAGGATATAATACGCTTCTTCTAAATGAATCGTTCATTTAAATTTGAAAAAAAAAATTAGTTAAAAGATAAGAGAGTTGATAAATCCAAAAGTAAATAGATCAATCACGTTTAACCCTAAACCAAATACATAAAATGACCATAGTATTTAATTTAATTCTCAAATTAACCTTGGAGTTGTAACCCTAGACTACGTCTATGTATATATCCACTTATCTCTACACAACCTCTAAAGCATTGAGTGTGAGTGATGCCTCTCCCTTTTCTCTGATCTCTACATAACCCATAAACTCACCAACTACTTATGTTTTAATGCTTACAGCTGATTCAACTGATGCAACTGATGAAGATGAAGATCTTGAAGGAAGATGGCAACAAATATTGAAACTATAGATCAGATCAGTAATCTACCAAATGTATTTTCACTTTAGTGAAATTAACTATTGAAAATTTGATCTTCCATAGTCTATGCAATTCCTAATGGTTTTCGCTTCTGGTTTGCATTTTATAGCAGCATATTGATCAGCCACTTTCTCTTTTTCATCAGTGCATGGGGGTTTGCTTTCAACACGTTGACTGGGGATGAGCTTAGGGATTACATAAAATATTCTCAAATGATGATCTTGGTTGGGACATCAATTCTGCAGAAGCCAATCTCGAGGTGCCGAGTTATTCGTAAATTTGAGAATCGATGCAAATTAGGTGGTCTGAAAAGTTTTTCTTCTGAAGAAAGAATGAAGGTTGTTTTTTGGATGAGTCTTTTCCGGTAAGATATGCATGTATGCAGTTTATGGATAATATACTTTTAGTATAATAGCAATGACGTCAATTAATTTTATTTTTTTTAAACTTCTCTGTAGTAACCAACTAAGTACGGAAGTTGTAAATTTTGTGAAGCACATGTTACTGTATATTTTATTTAGAAAGCTCAAGGTTTCTTCGGCACAAGTTGAACATCACAAAAAATAATTGGATTGCAAACAAGATAAGGCAGTACTACTGAAGGCCCAAAGGAAAATACTGAAACAGTATAGGCTCCCTTATAGGGTGTTTACATAAGAGAGTCCTAATAGGACTAGGGTACATCAGAGTACTCTAATAGGACTAAAGTTTCCTATTTATAATAGATTAGAATTTTCTAATATTATTTACATTATGAGTATATACATTTACTTTGAACTTCAAATCTATTTTACTAGACCTTATCTTGTCTTATTTAAATGAAATCTATGGTTTCTTAATTTGGATAAAGTATTTTATAGTAGTGTTAGATTAGCAATAAAATGATGGATTTATTTGAACAATGAATCTTGTGATATGTCTGCTAAGTGGATTAGCTGACTATACTAAATAATGAAGAAAACTTTGGTGGAACAAATCACACACACACAAATATATATATATATATATATATATATATATATGCGCATCAAAATAATTAAATTTAATACCATTTTAATGAGGCAAATATATTTGAGAACTTGACTAAAAACATGAGTTCTCCAGAGGAAGAGCATATGGCAAAAACATTGTGACGATACATAAATATGAAAGAAGGAATAACGCACCGTAAAAAATTAATGAACATTGGGTAATTCCTTGTACGTATTTTAATTATTTATGAATTGCAAGATTTGTTGGAAGTAGAACCATTAACATTACACAATTCGCAAAAATCAAACCTTAATGCGTTAGGTGGAGATATATGAATCTTCCATTATTTTGATAGATGGTTTAATAATCCATCAACTCCAATTTAATTAATTTGTTTTGGCATGATATAACAAGCTTCTTCTAAATGAATTGTTACTTTAAATTTGAAAAAAAAAACTTAGCTAAAAGACAAGAGAGTTGATAAGACCAAAAGGAAATCGATCAATCACATTTAACCCTCTGTTATTTGTAGTAACCAACTAAATATGGATGTTGTAATTTTAATGAAGCACATGTTACTATAGATTTTATTGAGAAGGCTCAAGGTTGCCTCAACGCAAGTAGAACCTCACAAAAAAAAAATTGGACTACGACCAAGATAAGGCAGTACTACTCAAGGCCCAAAGGAAAATACCCAAACCGTATAGGTTCACTTGTGCAAAATAACATCAAAATTTTCATGCATTCTAGAGGTCCTACATCATTGAGCAATCCGAGTTATTGTTGAAAAAAAGGTTGTGTATTTCTGTGTTTAAATTTTGGCTATTTTCTCATTGCATGTTTTGTATTACGTGGATTTAATCCATGTATCTTATTGCTTATTGCACTTGAACCAAAAAATAATAATTGTTTTTCTATTCCAAAAAAAATAGAGTGAAATAAAAATAGGATTTAGGAGAGATGCATTCTTACCTACATCAACTTCATAAATGAATATAATCTTGTTACAAGAATTCTTTATGTATTTCTATTGTTGAGTTATTAACTAAAATATTTTCATTATCAACGTTAACTCAAACACCAACCATTCCTATACCAGATAAGAGAGCTAGTATTAATACTTAACAAGTTTAGGTATTTTAAAATGAGAAATTATGTTTTAGTGATTGACAATAAGTCACTTGACACCTAGATATTGAAAGTTCGTGAACTTAAAATATATTTTGCTAATCCTTATCTTGTCTTATTTAAATTAAATCTATGGTTTCTTAATTTGGATAAAGTATTTTATAGTAGTATTAGATTAGGAATGAAATGATGGATAATGTGCCTAAATTGGATTTGTACAATGAATCTAGTGCTATGTCAACTAAGTGGATTAGTTGACTGCACTAAATAATGAAAAAACCCTTGGTGGAATAAATCACACACACACACACACATATATGCAGCAAAATAATTACAGTTTAATACTATTTTTCTAAGGCAAAAGAACTTGATATATTGACCAAAAGCATGAGTTCTCCTGAGGAATATCATACGGCCAAAACAATTGTGAAGATACATAGATATGAAGAAAGGAATAATGCATCGTGAAAATTTAATGAACAGTGGATAATTCCTTGTACCTATTTTAAATATTTATGAATTGCAAGATTGGTTGTAAGTACCACCATTAGAATTGCACAATTCGCAAAAATCAAACCTTAATGCGCTAGGTGGAGACATATGAACTTTTTTTATGAACTATCTTGATAGATGGTTTTATGAACTTTTTTTTGCATTGGCAGGATATAATAAGCTTTTTTTAAATGAACTGTTCCTTTATATTAGAAAAAAAAAACTTAGCTAAAAGACAAAAGAGTTGAGACCAAACACACAAAATGACCACAGTATTTATATTAATTCTCAAACTACTGACGCCGGGCAGAATAGCAATTATTCTGCAGGCTAGTCGAACAGATCGTTCACAGGGAATAACACAAGAAAAACCCTAAAAAACAATACAGAGAAACAACTCTGATGTTTTATTTAAAATTATGAAAATTCAATAATAATGTTTACGAAACCCTAAGACCTTATTTATAAGGTCGAAACAAAATAGGAAAATTAAATTAAGGCTGAAATTAAAATAACTAAAATAAAAAGTTTCCTAAAAACTGTAAACTGCCAATTTGAGGGCTTAAACGTCATTTTTTGGCTTAAAAATGACGATGCAGATATCACTTTTGTTCGTTGGCCCATTTCTAGTTAGATTAGGGTCTTCCGGGCCTGATCTGAGCTCGTGGCCCGTTCTAGTTAGTCCACCTGCCAGTTCTGCGCTGATCTGCCAACTCTGCATCATCTGACTTGGATCCTCCTGCGTCAGTCGCCTCGGGTTGGAAAGAACTCGTCCTCGAGTTCACAATAGCTTCATCGGAATCCTCAAAACAAGGACTCAGGTGTTTCACATTAAATACATCAGAAGTCCTCAGATGACTGGTTAGGCGTAGTCTGTAGGCGTTATCATTGATCTTCTGCAAGATCTCATAGGGTCCAATCTTTCGCTCCTTAAACTTATTATACTCTCCCACGGGAAAACGATCACGAGTTAATACTGCCCAAATAAAATCACCAACATCAAAAAGTACCTAACAACGGTGACTGTCGCTCTGAGCCTTGTACTTGGCATTACTGTCGTGAATGGCTAGCTTCACCTGCTCATGGATACCCCGAAGATTTTCTGCCATCTCATCTGCCTTGGGATTCAAACGACCCACTCGTGGAATAGGGGCTAAGTCAAGCACTCCGGATGGATTCTGACCATACACAATCTCAAATGGGCTCATTCCTGTGGTTCTGTTTTTCGACCTGTTATAGGCAAATTCTACTTGAGGTAATGCGAGATCCCACTGCTTCGGTTTAGTTCCTGCTAAGCTCCTCAAAAGGTTTCCCAAACTCCAGTTCACCACCTCGGTCTGACCATCTGTTTGAGGATGATAGGCGCTGCTAAAATTTAACTTCGTCCCTAGCTTCTCCCATAAACTCTTCCAGAACTGACTCATGAACTTGGTGTCACGATCTGAAGTGCTGGATCAGGGACCACCATGCAAATGCACAATCTTCTTGAAGTAAAGATGAGCGATCTTGGTAGCATCCATTGTCTTCCTATAAGGTACGAAATGGGCCATCTTGGAAAATCTATCAACCACATCCAAAATAGAATCCAAGCCTCGTTGGGTACGGGGTAAGCCCAACACAAAGTCCATACTAACATCAAACCAAGGGGCTTCAGGTACAGGTAAGGGTGTGTACAGACCCGCATTAGTGAGAACTCCCTTGGACCGCTGGCACACATAACAACGCTCCACATGATGAGCCACGTCACTGGTCAATTTGGGCCAATAATAGTTAGAGAAAATTAAGGCCAACGTCTTGTCTCGCCCAAAGTAACCTTCATTATGAAGTTCACTAATAATCTGCTGCCTTAGTGAACAATCTGGAACGCACAACTACAATCCACGAAATAGATAACCATTATACAAAATAAAATCATGTTGTTGACCAGTAGTTACCTCCTGAATTATCTTCCCGAAGGAAGGATCTGTAGCATACATATCTGAGAAGCCCTCAAATCCCACAATTCTGGTGCTCATGGTGGTGAGAAGTAATGTACGACGGTTTAGTGCTTCTGCGACACGGTTCAGACTTCTTGCTTGGTGCCTCAGTGCAAACATGAATTCCTGCAAGTACGCCACTCACTTGGCATGCCGCATACTCAGCTTGTGCTGGCCATTGATGTACTTCAGGGCCTCATGATCAGTGATAAGAATAAATTTCCTCTGCACTAGGTAGTGACGCCAATGTTTCAGGGACTGAACTATGGCATAGAATTCCAGATCATAGGTGGAGTAATTATTTTTTGATCCTGATAACTTCTCACTGAAAAAAGCTACTGGTCGCCCTTCTTGACTTAGAACACCACCAATACCTACTCCAGATGCATCACAGTTTACCTCAAACACCTTTTCAAAATCAAGAAGTGCCAAAACTGGTGCCTCTGTCATCTTTTGTTTGACCAGTTGAAAGCTGGTTTCTGCCTCCTCGGACCACTGAAAATCACGCCTCTTAAGGCACTCCGTGATAGGAGCAATCAAAGTGCTGAAATTTCTAATGAACCGGTGGTAGAAGGAAGCCAATCCATGGAAACTTCTTACATCGTGCAAGGTCCTCGGTATGGGCCATTCCAAGACCGCATCTACCTTCGACTAATCTGCTTAAACACCATCAGTAGATACAACAAATCCCAGAAAAATAACAGAAGTAGTAAAGAAAGAACACTTCTTCTAATTGACATACAGGCACTCTGTCCTCAACAAATTAAAAATAGCACGAAGGTGCTCAAAATGTGACTCCTACGTCGGACTATAAATGAGGATGTCATCGAAGTAAACTACAACGAACTTACCCATGAAAGGCCGTAAAACCTGATGTATAAACCTCATAAATGTGCTGGGCGCATTGGACAGTCCCAAAAGCATGACCATCCACTCATACAACCCATGCTGCATCTTAAACGCTGTCTTCCACTCATCTCCATGCCTTATTCTGATATGGTGGTATCCGTTCCTAAGGTCGATTTTGGAGAAGACCCTAGAACCGGACAGCTGGTCTAACATATCATCCAGGCGGGGAATTGGGAACCGGTATTTCACTGTGATCCTGTTGATGGCTCTGCTATCAACACATATATGCCAAGAACTATCCTTCTTCGGCACTAGTAGGGCAAGAACCGCGCATAGGCTCATACTCTCACGGACGTAGCCCCTCTCCAACAACTCTACCATCTGTCGCTGAAACTCTTCAGATTTATTGGGGCTGTGGCGATATGCCGGTCGATTAGGCAAACTGGACTCTGGAACAAGGTCAATATGATGCTGAATGTCCCTCATAGGTGGCAACCCAAGAGAAAGATCCTCTGGCATCAGGTTAGAAAACTCTGCCATCAGCTGCTGCACTTCGGCTGGTAATTCTGGATTCAGATTTGCTGCACTATTCCCACAAGGCAGCAGAGCATAAACCACGTCTACATGCTCAACCTCCGCTAAAAACCTATACATTGAAAGCAGATTAGTATTATTGAAAATCGGGGTAGGAGTGATTCCTTCCCGACGAGGTGCCAACACAATCTTCTTCCCTTTGATGCTAAGGGAGTATGTGTTTTTTTGCCCATCATGAATAACATTACGATCATACTGCCAAGGCCTGCCTAACAATACATGACAAGCATCCATACACACAACATCACACTAAGCATTATCGAAATATCTCTTGCCAATCGAAAAAGAAACTAGGCAACGCCTATCCACCGTTACCTCACTGCCTTTATTCAGCCAAGACAATTTGTACGGCTTAGGATGACGATCTGTTTTCAATTGCAGTTTCTGGACAGCTCCTTCAGACACCACATTCTCACAATTGCCACTATCTATGATCATCTTGCAGACTTTATCGGCAACTGTACAGGTCGTGTGGAAAATATTGGTTCCTCAACCAATCGTCCCCTGAATCGCCCTTGGGGGTCAGTGGACTCTTACGAATGACCAAAGTCTCATGGCCATCCCCATACAACACATCTCTATATTCATCATCATCATACACAAGCTCCCCAATCTCCTCAAATTCGTCTACCCCATCGTCCTCAATCAGGAGGTTTTTGCCTTTATTACTAGTAGGCTTCCTGCACTCAGGTGATTTATGCCCATGTTCACCACATCTGAAACATCTAAAATTCGGGTTAAGGTTAGGGTTACCTTGAGGTGGTTGCTGGACAGGAAGGGATTCCTTAGGGCGAACTGGCCGATTGTTTTAATCTTGGCTAGTTCGCCCTACTAGTGCAGTTCCTGCCCTACTAGTGCCGAAGAAGGATGGTTCTTAGCATATGTGTGTTGATAGCAGAGCCATCAACAGGATCATAGTGAAATACCCGTTCCCAATTCCCCGTCTAGATGATATGTTAGACCAGCTGTCCGGTTCTAGGATCTTCTCCAAAATTGACCTTAGGAGCGGATACCACCAGATCAGAATAAGGCCTGGAGATGAGTGGAAGACAGCGTTTAAGACGCAGCATGGGTTATATGAGTGGATGGTCATGCCTTTTGGACTGTCCAAGGCACCTAGCACATTTATGAGGTTCATACATCAGGTTTTACGGCCTTTCATGGGTAAGTTCATTGTAGTTTACTTCGATGACATCCTCATTTATAGTCCGACGTGGGAGTCACATTTTGAGCACCTCCGTGCTATTTTTAATTTGTTGAGGACAGAGCGCTTGTATGTTAATCAGAAGAAGTGTTCTTTCTTTACTATTTCTATTACTTTTCTGAGTTTTGTTGTATCTACTGATGGTGTTCAAGCAGATCAGTCGAAGGTATATGCGGTTTTGGAATGGCCCACACCGAGGACCTTGCACGATGTAAGAAGTTTCCATGGATTGGATTCCTTCTACCGCTGGTTCATTAGAAATTTCAGCACTTTGATTGCTCCTATCACGGAGTGCCTTAAGAGGCGTGATTTTCAGTGGTTCGAGGAGGCAGAAACCAGCTTTCAACTGGTCAAACAGAAGACGACAGAGGCACCAGTTTTGGCACTTATTGATTTTGAAAAGGTTTTTGAGGTAAACTATGATGCATCTGGAGTGGGTATTGGTGGCGTTCTAAGTCAAGAAGGGCGACCAGTAGCTTTTTTCAGTGAGAAGTTATCAGGATCAAAGAAGAATTACTTCACCTATGATCTGGAATTCTATGCCATAGTTCAGTCCCCGAAACATTGGTGTCACTACCTAGTGCAGAGGGAATTTATTCTTATCATTGATCATGAGGCCCTGAAGTACATCAATGGCCAACACAAGCTGAGTAGGCGATATGCCAAGTGGGTGGCGTACTTGCAGGAATTCACGTTTGCACTGAGGCACCAAGCAGGAAGTCTGAACCGTGTCACAGATGCACTGAGCCGTCGTACATTACTTCTCACCACTATGAGCACCAGAATTGTGGTATTTGAGGTCTTCTCAGATATGTATGCTGCAGATCCTTCCTTCGAGAAGATAATTCAGGAGGTAACTACTGGTCAAAGACATGATTTTATTTTTCATAATAGTTATCTATTTCATGGATTGCAGTTGTGCATTCCAGATTATTCACTAAAGCAGCAGATTATAAGTGAACTTCATAAAGGAGGTCACTTTGGGCGAGACAAGATATTAACCCTGATTTCTTGTAACTATTATTGGCCCAAATTGACCAGTGACGTGGCTCATCATGTGAAGCGTTGTTATATGTGCCAGCAGTCCAAGGGAGTTCTCACTAATGCGGGTCTGTACACACCCTTACCTGTACCTTGGTTCGATGTTAGTATGGACTTTGTGTTGGGCTTACCCCGTACCCAACGAAGCTTGGATTCTATTTTGGTTGTGGTTGACAGATTTTCCAATATGGTCCATTTCATACCTTGTAGGAAGACAATGGATGCTACCAGGATCGCTCATCTTTACTTCAAGGAGATTGTGCGTTTGCATGGTGTTCCCCGATCCATTAGTTCAGATCATGACATCAAGTTCATTAGTCAGTTCTGGAAGAGTTTATGGGAGAAGCTAGGGACAAAGTTAAATTTTAGCGGCGCTTATCATCCTCAAACAGATGGTCAAACCGAGGTGGTGAACTGGAGTTTGGGAAACCTTTTGAGGAACTTAGCAGGAACTAAACCAAAGCAGTGGGATCTCGCATTGCCTCAAGCAAAATTTGCCTATAACAGGTCGAAAAACAGAACCACAAGAATGAGCCCATTTGAGATCGTGTATGGTCAGAATCCATCCGGAGTGCTTGACTTAGCCCCTATTCCACGAGTGGGTCGTTTGAATCCCAAGGCAGATGAGATGGCATAACATTTTTGTGGTATCCATGAGCAGGTGAAGCTAGCCATTCACGACAGTAATGCCAAGTGCAAGGCTTAAAGCGACAGTCACCGTCGTCAGGTACTTTTTGATGTTGGTGATTTTGTTTGGGCAGTATTAACTCGTGATCATTTTCCCATGGGAGAGTATAATAAGCTTAAGGAGCGAAAGATTGGACCCTGTGAGATCTTACAGAAGATCAATGATAATGCCTACAGACTACGCCTACCCAGTCATCTGAGGACTTCTGATGTATTTAATGTGAAACACCTGAGTCCTTGTTTTGAGGATTCCGATGAAGCTATTGTGAACTCGAGGATGAGTTCTTTACAACCCGAGGCGACTGACGTAGGAGGATCCAAGTCAGATGATGCAGAGTTGGCATATCAGCGCAGAACTGACAGGTGGACTACCTAGAACGGGCCACGGGCTCAGATCAAGCCCGAAAGACCCTAGCCTGATTGGAAACAGGCCAACAAACAAAAGTGATATCAACGTCGTCGTTTTTAAGCCAAAAAATGACATTTAAGCCCTCAAATTGGCAGTTTATAGTTTTTAGGAAACTTTTTATTTTAGTTATTTTAATTTCAGCCTTAATTTAATTTTCTTATTTTGTTTCGACCTTATAAATAGGGTCTTAGGGTTTCGTAAACAATTATTATTGAATTTGCATAATTTTAAATAAACATCAGAGTTGTTTCTCTGCATTGTTTTTTTTAGGGTATTTCTTGTGTTACTTCCTGTGAACGATCTGTTCGACTAGCCTGCAGAATAATCGCTATTCTGCCCGGCATCAGTTTGGTTTCAACATGTTGACTGGGGATGAGCTTAGGGATTACATAAAATATTCGCAAATGATGATCATGGTTGGGAAATCAATTCTGCAGAAGCCAGTCTCGAGGTGTTGAGTTATTGGTAAATTTGAGAATAGATGCAAATTAGGTTGTCTGAAAAGTTTTTCTTCCTTAGAAAGAATTAATGTAGTTATTTGGATGAGTCTTTTCCAGTAAGATATGTGTGTACGCAGTTTTAAGGATAATATAATGTACTATATATAGATGTATATACACTTTTAGTATAATAGCAATGATGCCAACTAATTTTATTTTTTTTAAACTTCTCTATAGTAACAAACTAAGTATGGAAGTTGTGAATTTAATGAAGCACACGTTATTGTATATTTTATTGAGAAGGCTCAAGGTTTCCTTAGCGCAAGTTGATCATCACAAAAAATAATTTGATTGCAAACAAGATAAGGCAGTATTACTCAGGGCCCAAAGGAAAATACTGAAATCGTATAGGCTCCCTTGTGCAAAAAAAATCAAAATTTTCATGCCTTCTAGAAGTCCTACATCATTGAGAAATCCAAGTTATTGCGGAAAAATAAGGTCACATATTTTGATGTTTCAATTTTTGATATTTTCTCATTGCGTGTTCCATATTTCGTGGAGTTAATCCGTGTATCTTTCGTGCTTTCTTGCACTTAAACAAAAACATTGTTTTCCTATTCTAAAAAAATAGAGTGAAATAAAAATAGGGTTTAGGAGAGATGCTTTCTTATGTACACCAACTTTATATATGAATAGAATCCTGTTACAGGATTTCTCTATGTATTTCTATTGTCGACTATTAACAAAAATATTTTTATTATCAACTTAAAATCTAACGCCAACCATTTCTATACTAGATAAGAGAGCTAGTATTAATAATTATCAAGTTTAGGTATTTTATATTGTGAAATTTTGTTTTAGAGATTGACAAAAAGTCACTTGACAAATACATATAAAGTTCTTGAACTTAAAATCTATTTTACTAAACAATATTTTGTCTAATTTAAATTAAATCTACGGTTACTTAATTTGGATAAAGTATTTTATAGCAGTATTAGATTAACAATAAAATGATGGATAATGTGCCTAATTTGGATTTATACAATGAATGCAGTGTTATCTTTACAAAATGGATTAGTTGACTGTACTAAATAATGAAGAAAACCTTGGTGGAACAAATCATTCACACACACACACACACCCCTATATATATACGCAGTAAAATAATTACAATTTAATACTATTTTACTGAGGCAAATGAATTTGAGACCTTGACTAAAACATGAGTTCTCTGGAGGAAGATCATACTGCCAAAACTACTGTTAAGATACATAGATATAAAGGAACAAATAACGCATCGTGAAAATTTAATGAACATTGGATAATTTCTTGTACATATTTTAAATATTTATGAATTGCAAGGTCGGTTGTAAGTGCCACCATTAGCATTGCACAATCCACAAAAATCAAACCTTAATGCCCTAGGTGTAGATAAATGAATCTTCCATTATTTTGATAGATGGTTTAATAATACATCAACTCCAATTTAATTAATTTGCTTTGGCCGGATTTAATAAGTTTTTTTAAATGAATTGTCCCTTTATATTTGAAAAAAAAAAAAAAAAAAACCTTATCTAAATGACATGAGAGTTGATAAGACCAAAAGTAAATTGATCAATCACGTTTAACCCTAAACCAAACACAAAAATGACCACAGAATTTGTATTAATTCTCAAACTACCCTTAAAGTTGTAACCCTAGACTACATCTATGTATATTGCCACTTATCTTTACCCAACCTCTAAAGTCTTGAGAGTTAGCGGCGCCTCTTCCTTTCCTATGGTCTCTACACAACACAACCCCTAAACTCACCAACTGATTCAACTGATGCAACTGATGAAGATGAAGGCGTTGAAGGAATATAGCAACACTTGTTGAAGCCATAGATCAGATCAGTAATCTACCAAAGGTATATGCAATTTAATGGTTTCTATCACTCTCTCTTCTGAAGATTTTCTTTTTCTTTCAATTTTTCGGGTTGATATGCAGCAAATCCTCTTAATATGAAGCACAATAGCACTCAGCTCATCGTCTAAACATCAATCTGGATGGAGCATGTGCTGGATCTGATCCATACAGGTGCCTTGAGTGATAGAAGAATCATCTTTCTTGGAGCCTTCGAGTTTTTGAGCCTGTTCAGGTAATTAATCTGATCAATAACTATATTCATTAGAAAGCTCCGCACAAGCCTCAATATGATCCTAGGCAAAGATGCCAAATCGATTTTATTTTCATTTTATGATCAAGATAATCTTTGATCTAGAATGAAAGCAACACAGGAAGTGAAATTAACTTTTTAAATTTGATCTTTCATAGCCTATGCAATTCCTAATGGTTTCTGCTTTTGGTTTGCATTTCAAAGCAGTATATTGGTCTATCGCTTTTGCTTTTTCATCAGTGCATGGGATTCAGCACTTTTGGTTACCAGCATATTTTCAAGAGCTTCCAACTGCACCATCATTTTATTGTTCTGTATCTCCAAGGTCATCTGCTGAAGTTCATTACTAGAGGCAAGTGAATTTGTACAATCATAAATTTTACCGTGCTTATCTGCTTCTCATTGGGAAATAAAATTCCATGATTATCATTATTGTTGACAAAATTCTAAAAAAATGGTCTCATTCTGAGAATGACATACTATTTCAACCGACAAGTTTAGATGCCTACCGTGGATGAGCTTAGTGATTTCATAAAAGATTTGCAAATGGTAATCTTCGATGGGACATCTGCGGAAGCCAGGAGATGCTGAGTTACTGGTAAATTTGAGAATACATGAAAATTAGGTTGTCTAGAAACTTTTTCTTCTAAAGAAAGGAAGAAGGTAGTTATTTGGATGTATCTTTTTCATTAAAATTTGTTCTTACATAGTTTTATGGATAATATAATGTACTATATATTGAGGTACATACACTTTTATTATAATTCCGATAACGTCAATTAATTTTAATTTTTTATTAAACTTCTATGTTATTTGTAGTAACACTCTAAGTATGGAAGTAGTAAATTTAATGAAGCACATTTTATTGTACATTTTATTGAGAAGGCTCAAGGTTGCCTCAGTGCAAGTTGAACATCAAAAAAAATAGTTGGACTGCAACCAAGATAAGGCAGTACTACTCAAGCCCAAAATGAAAATACTCAAGCCGTATAGGCTCTCTCACGCAAAATAACATCAAAATTTTTTATGCCTTCAAGAAGTCCTACATCATTGAGCAATTTGATTTATTGCGGAAAACACGGTCGCATATTTGATGTTACAGTTTTTTCTATTTTCTCATTGCTTGTTATGTATTTCGTGGAGCTAATCTGTTTATCCTTTCTGCTTTAATACACTTGAATAAAAATATTGTTTTTCTGTTCCGAAAAAATAGAGTGAAATAAAAATATGATTTCTGTTACAAGATTTCTATATATATTTCTACTGTCGAGTTATTAACTAAATATTTCCATTATCAACTCTAAGTCTGACACCAACCATTCCTATACCAGATAAGAGAGCTAGTATTAAAAGTTATCAAGCTGAGGTATTTTATAATGAGAAATTTTGTTTTAGAGATTTGACAATAAGTCACTTGACATCTAAATATTAGGTTCTTGAACATCAAATCTACTTTACTAAACCTTATCTTGTTTTATTTAAATGAAATGTATGGTTTCTTAATTTGGATAAAATATTTTATAGTAGTATAAGATTAGCAATAAAATGATTGATAATGTGCCTAATTTTGATTTGTACAATAAATCTAGTAATATGTCTACTAAGTGGATTAGTTGATTGTACTAAATAATGAAGAAAACCTTGGTGGAACAAATCACACACACATATAAATATAAATATATGCAGAAAAATAATTATAATTCAATACTATTTTAATGAGGAAAATGTACTCGAGATCTTGACTAAAAGCATGAGTTCTCCCGAGGAATGGCATGCGGCAACAAAAAAAAAAAATCGTGACGATACATAAATATGAAACTTTCCAGCAAAATTCTTCCCCACGACGGTTTCCAGCAAACAAAGCAACTTCCAGAGGGGCTCTAGTTTTCTATATACCTTACATGGGGAAGTTATCAACCCCTTCAATAGGAAGCTTTTCAACAATAGCCTTATTAAAGGACTTAACTCAAAACACCCCCCCCCCCAATGTCAGAGGCAATATGGTACTCTACTTCCACATCAAGATGTGAAGTAGTCCTATTCTTTGTGAAGGATATTAGGGTGGTAGTCTCATTATTATAGGCATTTATAGTCTTATCAGGCATACCAGTGCATGGTGGTTCCTGAATTGGGTAAAGGAAATTAGTAAATGAAAAAGTAAACTAAGAAAAGAACGAATTCTGTTTGGGCTGAGCATAACTTAAACTGTCACTTTTTATTTGTTGAGACTTGATTTTCACAAAGTAGAAAGTTGGTGTTGGAATGTATTGGTAACTAATAACGTCCTGGTTTCAGGTTGGAGATGAAGGTGGCAAGGCAAAGGCAGCCCCGATGAAGATGATATTATCAACTTATAAACCAACACGAGCCATTCCTATACCAGATAAGAGAGCTTGTATTAATTGTTATCAAGTTCGGGTATTTTATAATGAGAAATTTTGTTTTAGAGATGGACAATAAGTCACTTCACAAATACATATAAATTTATTGAACTTAAATCTATTTTACTAAACCTCATCTTGTCTTATTTAAATTAAATCTATAGTTTCTTACTTTGGATAAAGTATTTAATAATAGTTTTAGATTTGCATTAAAATAATGGATAATGTGCCTAATTTGGATTTATACAATGAATCTAGTGATATGTCTACAAAATGGATTAGTGGACTGTACTAAATAATACAGAAAACATTGGTGGAATAAATCATACACACACACACATATATATACACATGCAGCAAAATAATTACAATTTATTACTATTTTACTGCGGGAAAAAGTACTTGAGATCTTGACTAAAAGCATGAGTTCTCTTGAGGAAGATCACATGGTTATAACTATTGTGAAGATACATAGATATGAAGGAAGGAATAACATACCGTGAAAATTTAATTAACATTGGATAATTCCTTGTACATATTTTAAATACTTATGAATTGCAAGATTGATTGTAAGTACCACAATTAGCATTGCACAATTCGCAGAAATCGAACCTTAGTGCGCTAGGTGGAGACCTATGAATCTTCCATTATCTTGATAGATGGTTTAATAATTCATCAACTCCAATTTAATTAATTTGTTTTGATGATATAATAAGCTTCTTCTAAATGAATTGATCCTTTAAATTTGAAAAAAAAAAAACCTTAGCTAAAAGACAAGAGAGTTGACAAGACCAAAATTAAATCGATTAATCACATTTGACCCTAAATCGAACACACAAAATGACCATAGTATTTGTTTTAATTCTCAAAGTACCCTTAAAGTTGTAACCTAAACTACATCTCTGTATATAGCCACTTATCTTTACCCAACCTCTAAAGCCTTGAGAGTGAGGGGCACCTCTCTCTTTCCTTTGATCTCTACACAACCCATAAACTCACCAACTACATATGTTTTCATGATTACGTACAATTCAACTGATGCAGCTGATGAAGTTGAAGGTCTTGAAGTGAAGATGGCAACACATGTTGAAGCCATAGATCAGATCAGTAATATACCAAAGGTATATGCAATTTAATGGTATCTATCACTCTCTCTTCAGAAGAAATTATTAATTTTTTTCAATGCTAACAATTTTTGGGGTTCATATGCTGAAAAACCTATTATTACCGAGAACAAGAGCATTCAGCTTTAGCATCAAAGGTACAATCTGGATGGAGCATGTGCATGATCTGGTCCATACAGGTGCCTTGAGTGGCAGAAGAATCATCTTTCTTGAAGCCTTTTGGTTTTCAAGCCTATTCAGGTGATTGATCAGGCCAATAACGATAGCTTTTAGACAGCTCGTCAGTAGCTTCAATATGATCCTTGGCAATGATGCCAACTCAATTTTATTTTCATGTTATAATTTTGATAATCTGTGATCTAGAATTAAAGCAACCGAGAATTAGCTATGGTGCAGAAGTTCACTATTCAGGGAGATGAAAAAACATCAGGAGTTCTCCAGCTGGTGTGGAGAATGCTATCACGAAAAGAAAGAAAGGCAACAGTTGTCAATTGCTGCAACGAAAGTTGGGGTTGGTTGGGACAGATGGTGCATTGACAACTTGAGCTGTTATTGTTGTAATTTACACTGGGTGATTATGAAATTATGTGGCTGTAATCGTATTTCAAACCACAAAGAAATTCCATTGGTAACTCTTGACGGAAGTTTGCCTTTTGTGCTTCATCTTAACATGAAATGTGTGCAAATTATGTGAAGAAAACGGTTTGACTTTTTGAGTTGCAACATGTCTGAAAGTTCTGTAGAAAGAACTGTAGTGCCAATCTGATTTTATACTGTCTAAACGCTATTTGTACTTTGGGGAGCTTGGGTGTTCCAAACAGAAATTATGTTATTAAATGTCACTAAGTCTGTGACTCGTCATTCCAAAAAAAGAGTTTACCTTCCATAGTCTATGCAATTTGTAGTGGTTTTCGCCTATGGTTTGCATTTTAAAGCAGCATAGGTGTCAACAACTTTCGATTTTCATCAGTGCATGGGATTCCACTCTTTTGGTAACTAAAATATTTTCAAGAGCTTCCAACTTCTAATTCATTTTATTGTTCTCCATTGTTGAGAATGATATTGTATCAGAATCACACAAAAATTGATATACAAGAGACTCATATATATACAAGCCAATAGGAGAGGCAAAGCTATACAGAACCAATGTGGGACTATCCTATATATGCAAGCCAATAGGAGAAGCAAAGCTATACACAACAAATTTTGGACTAAACATAATCTAACAACCCCCCTCAAACTCAAGGTGGAGTACGAGAAACCAACTTGAGTTTGGAAATAAGATCACGAAAACACCTTGGAGGATGTGACTTGGTAAAGTTATCTGCGAGCTGATCCTTGGATGTGACAGAATGAATCTTTAGGGAGCCTTGAAGGAGATGATGACGGAAAAAATGACAATCAATTTCAATATGTTTGGTTCGTTAATGAAACACATCATTATAAGCAATCTGAATAGCACTCCTATTGTAATAGTATATAGGACTTGCAGCAGAAAGTGATACACCCTTATCTTATAACAACCATCGCAACCAAAGAAGCTCAGAGGTAGTGTCAGCTAAAGCATGATATTCTGCCTCAGTACTAGATCGAGCAACAACAGCTTGTTTCTTACTACGCCAAGAGATAAGAGAGGTGCCAAGTAGGAAACAATAATCGGTGGTAGAACGACGATCTGTATGATCACCTACCCAATCTACATCGATATAAACGCACAACTGAAGAGGAGACCGAGAGGAGAAAAAGAGCCCATGAAATAATGTCCCCTTTAGGTAATGAAGGATGTGAAGAACAACAGCAAAATGAGTAGAGTGAGGAGTAGCCATAAACTAACTCACCTGATGGACAGCATACGAGATATCAGGTCGAGTAACAGTAAGGTAGACAAGACTGCCAACCAAATGTCGATACAAAGTAAAATCATAAAGAAGTTCGCTATCATGAGGTGTAAGACGAGTATTAAGCTCAGTTGATGTGTCAACAACCTTATTGTTTGTGACATTGGCCCGAGAAAGCATATCAGAGATATATTTGGCTTGTGTCAAATAATAACCATCAGAAGAAGATGAAATCTCAAGACCAAGAAAATGGCTGAGAGGACAAAGATTTTTCATCCCAAAGTATTGACTGAGAAACTGTTTAAGTTCCTGAATACCAATGGGATCATCCCCGGTGATAATCATATTATCAACATAAAACAGAAGAAGTATGATGCCCTGGTCTGTGCGACAAACAAACAAGGCTGAATCATAGGAGCTGATGGAATATCCAAGGCTAGACACAGTGTTGCAAAACTTAGCAAACCATGCCCGATGAGCCTACTTAAGTCCATATAAAGCTCGACGAAGACAATATACCTTGTTTGTTGGATTAGATAGTCCAGGAGGTGGCTGCATATAGACTTCTTCACTAAGATCACCACTAAGGAATGCAATTTTAACATCCATTTGAAAAAGTGATCAATGGCGAGAGGTTGCAACAGCCAGCAAAGCACGCACAGAAGATAGACGAGCAACTGGAGCAAAAGTCTCCTCATAGTCCACACCATACTCCTGAGTAAAACCCTTGGCAATAAGTCAAGCTTTGTACCTGTCAACAATACTTTCTGAACAAGTCTTAATTTTGTAAACCCACTTACTGCCAACCACAGACTTTCCAATAGGCAAGTCAACCAAATCCTATTTATTATTCTTGTGTAAAGCATCAAGTTCCTCTTCCATCGCAGTATGCCAAAAAGGGTTAGTGGAAGCCTCACGATAGGAGTAGGGCTCATGTAAAGTAGCTAAAGCATGAAAGCAATGAAAATCCTGGAGATGAGATAGAAAAGATCATACTCTGGTGGATTGTCAAAGGTTTGGAGGGGAAGTGTGAACATGATCCACATATGTAACAGACCCTGGGGCTCAGGCGAAGCGACGTCAGGTGGAGTGGAATCGAGAGTATTAGGTGAGGGAGACTCAAGCAAGACATCACTAGTGTGAGAAGGAGAAATAGGAGTTTCCGTAAATGTGGTAAAAGGAGGAAAAGATGGCATGCTGAAGTTGCCAATATATGACAAGTGAGGAATAGTGCCATACTTTTTTAGGATGGCTTGAAAAGCATGTTGAGTATATTCTAAAACATTATCATAACGAAAAACTTTGATAGGTTTTGAAAATTGGGTTTCAACCATTTTGGCAAAAGTAGGATAAATATCCAATAATTCATAACGAGATTTCATTAAAAAGACCCAAGTGTAACGAGAGAAATCATCAAAAAAAATTACAAAATAGCATGCACCACTCACACTAGCAACAGGAGAAGGTCCTCAAACATCAAAATGAATTATATCAAACGAAGCACTATTATTAAAAGGCAAAGCCGACTATTTTCTAAGTTGACACGAAATACAATCAAAAGAACTTTTAGACACTGACCCTAACAAACCCTTTGAAGCTAATAGTTGTACCCGAGATGCAGATGCATGATTAAGACGCGAATGCCAAAGTGCAAGGGATGGTGGTGACAATGAGGCAGTAGCAAAGACGTTAAAGGCGGGAAAGTGTAAGGATGAGAGTTCGAACATGTGCCCAATTCTACGCCTGGTCCCAAGAGTCTGACCAGTACGAGGATCCTGCACAGTCACACCAGAAAAGTCAAAGACAAGTCTATATCCAAGTTCACAGAGTTGCCCAACGAAAAGAAGATTATAGGATAATTTTGGCACATGAAAAACTTCAGGAATAGAAAGAGAACGACTATTGATGGTGCTTATAGTTTTAATAGTCATAGTGGAGCCATCAGCTGTGCGAATGAATGAGGAATGAGGTAAAGGTGCAGATGTGGTAAATGAAGCTGGGAAAAGGTGTCATATGGTTACAACAAGCGAAATCAAAAAATCAAGGGGTAGAATTACTTGGCAGGACTGAGAGGGCAGAGGAAGATGCATTACCAGAACGAGACTGGATAACCTGATTAACTATTGCCTTGAAGTCAGCTGCAGATAGGGTGACAGTAGATCCTGATGACCTGCCAGGGGGTGCAATTGCAGATGTAGCTGTACCTAGAGATAGATATGGAACAAATGTAGAGAGAGTGCTCTTAGGATGAGCAACTGCTACAGTGGAAGCATTGGATCTTCCTTTATAGTTTGTACCATCCAATACAGACTGAACATGATGAAAAATATCTTTTTCTACCATCTACAAATGCCAAAGGCATAAACAGACCACAAAAATTGAATTCGGGAGAGAAAACTGAGAAGAAATCACTTGATCAAATTTGGTCGTCGGTCAACGGTCAACAATCAACAGGCTGACGTGGCAATATGCTGACGTGGCAGGTGCTGATGTGGCTTCATAGAAATTGAATGGCGGTAACAGTGACAGAGGACCAAAAAATTTGGGTAGCATGTGAGGGAGCGTGCAAGCTTCGATGAAGCTGTACTAGGCGGCTTTGAAACGGTTGTCTTATGATGTTTTGAGTGGTGTTGACACTTATAAAAAAAATGAGAAAAAGACGAAGAACCGCTTGAGACAGAGCAGTAAACTCATCGAAAAACGCTAACTTGTGCCTGAAGATGACCCGACCCAATTTGATTTCTCCACCATCCTCTATGAGGAAGATCCTGAGAACACCATCGGGCAGTAATCTCAAGCGAACGCTAGTTTCCAGCACAAAAAGGATGAGAATAAGGATTTGTTGCCTGTTATGGTTGGAGAAGAACAACAAATTGGTCTATGCTCAGAAATGAAGTCGCCTCTATTGGGTGAAGGAGGATTTGGGTGTGCTAGTGTCGGTGTGAAGCAAGAGAATAAGGTGATGGTGGCGCCTGGCATTGCCGTTGGTGGTGGTTTCAATGGCGGTGGTGGCACTGGTAGGTCATTTGGTGGTGGAGATGGGTATGGAGATTCGGGTCAAGGGAGTGAGAGTATGGATTCATATCATCAAAAGATGATCAAACAATTTCCTGGAGATGTTTTTCTTCTTGCCAATTATGCCAAATTCTTGAACGAGGAAAGACATGATACAGTATGGATTCATATTATCAAATGATGATCAAAAAGGAATGGTGAATTTGTAAATTCATAATTTTTTTCATGCTTATCGGCTTCTCACTGGGAAATCAATTCATCTCTATATTCTCCAAGATAATCATTTCTGTTTACAAAATTCTTTAAAACTGCTCTCATCCAGAGAGTGACATACTATTTCTATCGACAAAATTGGCTTCAAGGTGCCCACTGGGAATGAGCTTAGTGATTACATAAAAATTTCGCGAATGATCATCTTCGATGGGACATCAATTCTGCGGAAGTCAATCTTGAGGTGTCGAGTTATTGGTAAATTGACGCCAGGTAGAATAGCAATTATTCTGCAGGCTAGTTGAACAGATAGTTCACAGGGAGTAACACAAGAAAAAAACCCTAAGCAATACAGAGAAACAGCTCTGATATTTTATTTAAAATTATGCAAATTCAACAATAATAATTACAAAACCCTAAGACCTTTTTTATAAGGTTGAAGCTAAAATAAAAAATTAAATTAAGGTCGAATTTAAAGTAATAAAAATAAAAAGTTTCCTAAATTGCAAATAAAAAATAAAAAGTTTCCTAAAAACTGAAATCTGCAAAATTAAGGCCCTAAACGTTGTTTTTTGGCTTAAAAATGACAACCCTCAAAGTTTAAAGCTTAAGTATTGCCCGAAAGCTCGTTTCCACTCAGACTAGAGTCTTCTAGGGCCCAATCTGAGCCCGTAGCCCGTTCTAGGCAGTCCACCTGCCAGTTTTGCGCTGATCTGCCAACTCTAGGTACTTCAGTGCCAACAACGTGCTATCTTACAACTTAGCATCATCTGACTCGGATCCTCCTGCATCATAAATTGGACAATATATGAAAATTAGGTTGTCTACAAACTTTTTCTTCTCATGAAATAGAGATGGTAGTTATTTGGATGAGCCTTTTCCAGTAAGATATTTACATACACAATTAAGATTCTCAATTTTTTTGAACAACAAATAGATCTATATTGGTGATTTAAAGTTTAAATTTTTTTTTTGGGTAGCAAATAGAAATGATGTATAGAGATACAAGACGGTGCTGAATTGTGCCAAAGTAGAGGAAGTTAATGGTAGAATTTTTTTAATTTTCATATGTGGAAAAAGATATATCCTGCATGCACAACAAAAATATGAGTTAGCTAAGAGATGATTTATTATTTTTATACAGATTTTATGGATAAAATAATTTACTATATATAGAGGTACATACACTTTTAGTATAATAGCAATGGAGTTAATTAATTTTAAATTGTTTATTAAACTTCTCTGTTCTTTGCAGTAACCAACTAAGCATGCAAATTGTAAATTTAATGAAACCCATGTTACTGTCGACTTTATTGAGAAGGCTCAAGGTAACCTCAGCGAAGGTTGAACATTAAAAAAAATAACTGGACTGCAATTAAAATAAGGCAGTACTAAAGGCTTAACGGAAAATAGACGAACTGTATACGTTCCCTCGTGCAAAATAACATGAAAATTTTCATGCCATCTAGAAGTCCTTTATCATTGAGCATAGGGATGGCATAATAATTTGTCTTCAATGAAGCTTCAGAATTCTTCGACCCATCGGGGATAGTTACGATGGGATTTTATCCCCATGGGGACGGGGACGAAGATTTTTAAAAACATTTGTTCTAAATGGGAACGGAGACTAAGGGAGAAATCTTCACCCTGCAAAATACCTATCCCTGGCCCCTATTACACTAGGCTTTAATTTTTTACATAAACATATTAGATAAACTTACTAATTACCCAACTAACCCCTTAAATTATATATATATATATATATTTGTATGAGAGAAGACATGTACTTCGATTTGTGCGATGTACAAATGATATAGTGTTTGTAATTTGTATAGAACATGTATTTTTTTTTATTAAATTTGGTTAACAAATAATTTTTGGTTTTTTAATGAAGAATCTTTGTTTTTATTTATAAATGAGGACAGGGACTAGGACGAGGATGAAGATTGAGATCTTCGAAAATCTTCAACGGGAACGGGGACGAATTGTAAAATGAAATATTCAATGGGGATGGGGATGGGGGCGAAGAGTATTTTTGTAAACGGGGACAGGGACGAAGATGACACTCTTCACTTCAAACCCCCCCCCCCCCCCCCCCCCACCCGCGTTGCCACCCCTAATTAAGCAATGCGAGTTATTAAGGAAAAAAGGTCATGTATTTCAATGTTTCAATGTTTTCTATTTTCTCTTTTTGTGTCTTGTATTTCCTGGAGTGAATTTGCGTATCCTTCCTGCTTTAATGTAGTTAAATAAAAAATATTATTATTGTGTTGTTCCAAAAATAATAAAGCAAAATAAAATCAGGATTTAGGAGAGATGCAATCTTACTAGCACCAACTTTATAAATGAATAGAATCCTGTTTCAAGATTTCTACCTATAGTACGGCTATATCTTGTGCAAATGCACCTTTCTCGAAGTAAGTTATTGATAATAAATTTAAATTAATAATACGTGATAAAACTTAAGTTTTATTAGACTTACCTCTTGGGAGTAAGCCTATAAGTTGTGAGTAGGTTTTCAAGAAAAAAGATGAAACCTTCTGGAAGCACTATGGAGGCTGAGTTAATAGCTTTAGATACAATTTGGATAGAGACTGGGTGGTTAAAAAATAATAATAATAATTGATGGATATTCCTTTGGTGAACAAACTTATGCCCTCCATATGTATACATTTTGATTGTACAGTTGTGATAGATCTTATATGAAAATATCATTCTAATAAGAATATGAACAATCATATTCAAATGAGATATAAATCTGTTAGAGGATTGTTGAGTATAAGTGTTATATCTCTAAATTTTGTGAGATCCGAAAGGAATATAGTTGACAGCTTGACTAACGATCTACTCATGAGGGGTATACTTGATCCAACAAAGGGGATAGGCTTATGATGTAGGAGGATTCAAGTCAGATGATACAGAGTTGGCAGATCAGTGCAGGACTGGCAGGTGGACTACCTAGAACGGGCCATAGGCTCAGATTAAGCCCGAAAGACCTTAGTTTGATTGGAAACAGGCTAACAAATAAAATTGAGGTTTTACCTCAGCATCGTCATTTTTAAGCCAAAAAACAACGTTTAAGCCCTCAAATTGGCATTTTATAGTTTTAGGAAACTTTTTATTTTAGATATTTTAATTTCCGCCTTAATTTAAATTTCATATTTTGTTTCGACCTTATAAATAAGGTCTTAGGGTTTCATAACCATTATTATTGAATTTACATAATTTTAAATAAACATCAGAGTTGTTTCTCTGCATTGTTTTTTTTAGGGTTTTTCTTATGTTATTCCTTGTGAACGATCTGTTCGACTAGCCTGCAGAATAATCGCTATTCTGCCCGGCGTCAGTTGGTATCAGAGCTTCAGCATTTTTCTAGGGCAAGATTTCATCAGTTCCATGGCCGGTGGTCGTGGTCATGGACGTCGCGGGCAGGTTCCGAACGAGGAAGCCCTACGTCGTAATTATAACATTCAAGATGCAATGATTGAGGATTTATAAAGGCAAGTTGCCCAGTTAACCCAGCGTCTAGCGGCGCAAAATTTCAGAGATCTTGAGATTGAAGATCACGATTCTGATTCCAGTTCCAGTTCCGAAAAACCACATCACAATCCTGCTCGATTCTGGGAGCACCGTGGTTGGGAAGAACGTTATGGAGACCTCGGATTCAGAGTGGATCTGCCCGAGTTTTCTAGTACGTTACAGGCCGAGGGATTCATTGATTGGTTGAATGAAGTGGAGCGTATTTTCGAGTACAAGGAAGTCCCAGATCGTGTGAAGGTGAAACTGGTCGCCGTCAAACTGAAGGGCAGAGCATCTGCGTGGTGGAAGCAGTTGAGGTGTTCGCGTGATCGGCAGGGCAAAGCCAATATTACAGATTGGGAGAAGATGAAAAAGACGATGAAGGGTCACTTCCTCCTTTTCGGTTACACTCAGACCTTGTTTCAGCGTCTTCATTCGTTGAGGCAGGGCACGAGATCAGTGGATGATTACACGGAGGAATTCTATCAGTTGATTGCTCGGAATGATTTATCTGAAACAGAGGAGCAGATGATGGCACAGTATTTAGCGGGATTACAGCAGTCCTTACAAGATGTCCTCAGCCTTCACTCACTGTGGACAGTTTCAGAAGCTTATCAGCGTGCACTTGCGGTGGAAAAACAGCAGAATAGGAGGCCATTGAACAGAGGTGATCAAAACAATCGGCCAGTTCGCCCTCAGGAGTCCCGTCCTGTCCAGCAACCACCTCAAGGTAACCCTAACCCTAACCCGAATATTAGATGTTTCAGATGTGGTGAACATGGGCATAAATCACCTGAGTGCAGGAAGCCTGCTAATAATAAAGGCAAAAATCTCCTGATTGAGGACGATAGGGTAGACGAATTTGAGGAGATTGGGGAGCCTATGTATGACGATGATGAATATGGAGATGTGTTGTATGGGGATCACCATGAGACTTTGGTCATTCGTAAGAGTCTACTGACCCCCAAGGGCGATTTAGAGGACGATTGGTTGAGGACCAATGTTTTCCACACGACTTGTACAGTTGCCGATAAAGTCTGCAAGATGATCATAGATAGTGGCAGTTATGAGAATGTGGTGTCTGAAGAGGCTATCCAGAAATTGCAATTGAAAACAGATCGTCATTCTAAGCCGTACAAATTGTCTTGGCTGAATAAAGGCAGTGAGGTAACGGTGGATAGGCGTTGCTTAGTTTCTTTTTCGATTGGTAAGAGATATTTCGATAATGCTTGGTGTGATGTTGTGTGTATGGATGCTTGTCATGTATTGTTAGGCAGGCCTTGGCAGTATGATCGTAATGTTATTCATGATGGGCGAAAAAACACATTGAAACAAATGATAGAAGACATGTACTTCGATTTGTGCGATGTACAAATGATATAGTGTTTGTAATTTGTATAGAACATGTATTTTTTTTTTATTAAATTTGGTTAACAAATAATTTTTGGTTTTTTGATGAAGAATCTTTGTTTTTATTTATAAATGAGGACAGGGACTAGGACGAGGATGAAGATTGAGATCTTCGAAAATCTTCAACGGGAACGGGGACGAATTGTAAAATGAAATATTCAATGGGGATGGGGATGGGGGCGAAGAGTATTTTTGTAAACGAGAACAGGGACGAAGATGACACTCTTCACTTCAAACCCCCCCCCCACCCGCGTTGCCACCCCTAATTAAAAAATGCGAGTTATTAAGGAAAAAAGGTCATGTATTTCAATGTTTCAATGTTTTCTATTTTCTCTTTTTGTGTCTTGTATTTCCTGGAGTGAATTTGTGTATCCTTCCTGCTTTAATGTAGTTAAATAAAAAATATTATTATTGTGTTGTTCCAAAAATAATAAAGCAAAATAAAATCAGGATTTAGGAAAGATGCAATCTTACTAGCACCAACTTTATAAATGAATAGAATCCTGTTTCAAGATTTCTACCTATAGTACGGCTATATCTTGTGCAAATGCACCTTTCTCGAAGTAAGTTATTGATAATAAATTTAAATTAATAATACGTGATAAAACTTAAGTTTTATTAGACTTACCTCTTGGGAGTAAGCCTATAAGTTGTGAGTAGGTTTTCAAGAAAAAAGATGAAACCTTCTGGAAGCACTATGGAGGCTGAGTTAATAGCTTTAGATACAATTTGGATAGAGACTGAGTGGTTAAAAAATAATAATAATAATTGATGGATATTCCTTTGGTGAACAAACTTGTGCCCTCCATATGTATACATTTTGATTGTACAGTTGTGATAGATCTTATATGAAAATATCATTCTAATAAGAATATGAACAGTCATATTCAAATGAGATATAAATCTGTTAGAGGATTGTTGAGTATAAGTGTTATAGCTTCAGATCGTCATTCTAAGCCGTACAAATTGTCTTGGCTGAATAAAGGCAGTGAGGTAACGGTGGATAGGCGTTGCTTAGTTTCTTTTTCGATTGGTAAGAGATATTTCGATAATGCTTGGTGTGATGTTGTGTGTATGGATGCTTGTCATGTATTGTTAGGCAGGCCTTGGCAGTATGATCGTAATGTTATTCATGATGGGCGAAAAAACACATACTCCCTTAGCATCAAAGAGAAGAAGACTGTGTTTGCACCTCGTCGGGAAGGAATCACTCCTACCCTGATTTCCAATAATACTAATCTGCTTTCGATGTCCAGGTTTTTAGCAGAGGTTGAGCATGTAGACGTGGTTTATGCACTGCTGTCTTTTGGGAATAGTGCAGCAGATCTGAATCCAGAATTACCAGTCGAAGTGCAGCAGCTGATGGAAGAGTTTTCTGACCTTATGCCAGAGGATCTTCCTCCTAGGTTACCACCTATGAGAGACATTCAGCATCAGATCGACCTTGTTCCAGGGTCCAGTTTGCCTAATCGATCGGCGTATCGCCACAGCCCCAATGAATTTGAAGAGTTGCAGCGACAGGTGGTAGAGTTGTTGGAGAGAGGCTATGTCCGTGAGAGTATGAGCCCATGCGCGGTTTTTGCCCTACTAGTGCCGAAGAAGGATGGTTCTTGGCATATGTGTGTTGATAGTAGAGCCATCAACAGGATCATAGTGAAATACCGGTTCCTAATTCCCCGTCTGGATGATATGTTAGACCAGCTGTCCGGTTCTAGTGTCTTCTCCAAAATTGACCTTAGGAACGAATACCACCAGATCAGAATAAGGCTTGGAGATGAGTAGAAGACAGCATTTAAGATGCAGCATGGGTTGTATGAGTGGATGATCATGCCTTTTGGACTGTCCAATGCGCCCAGCACATTTATGAGGTTCACACATCAAGTTTTACAGCTTTTCATGGGTAAGTTCGTTGTAGTTTACTTCGATGACATCCTCATTTATAGTCCGACGTGGGAGTCACATTTTGAGCACCTCCGTGCTATTTTTAATTTGTTGAGGACAGAGCGCTTGTATGTCAATCAGAAGAAATGTTCTTTCTTTACTACTTCTGTTACTTTTCTGGGTTTTGTCGTATCTACTGATGGTGTTCAAGTAGATTAGTCAAAGGTAGATGCGGTCTTGGAATGGCCCACACCGAGGACCTTGCACGAAGTAAGAAGTTTCCATGGATTGGCTTCCTTCTACCGCCAGTTCATTAGAAATTTCAGCACTTTAATTGCTCCTATCGCGGAGTGCCTTTAGGGGCGTGATTTTCAGTGGTCCAAGGAGGCAGAAACCAGCTTTCAACTGGTCAAACAGAAGATGACAGAGGCACCAGTTTTGGCACTTCCTGATTTTGAAAAGGTGTTTGAGGTAAACTATGATGCATCTGGAGTGGGTATTGGTGGTGTTCTAAGTCAAGAAGGGCGACCAATAGCTTTTTTCAGTGAGAAGTTATTAGGATCAAAAAAGAATTACTCCACCTATGATCTGGAATTCTATGCCATAGTTCAATCCCTGAAACATTGGCATCACTACCTAGTTCCGAGGAAATTTATTCTTATCATTGATCATGAGGCCCTGAAGTACATCAATGGCCAACACAAGCTGAGTAGGCGGCATGCCATGTGGGTGGTGTACTTGCAGGAATTCACATTTGCACTGAGGCACCAAGCAGGAAGTCTGAACCGTGTCACAGATGCACTAAGCCGTCGTACATTACTTCTTACCACCATGAGCACCAGAATTGTGGGATTTGAGGTCTTCTCAGATATGTATGCTGCAGATCCTTCCTTCGGGAGGATAATTCAGGAGGTAACTACTGGTCAACAACATGATTTTATTTTGCATAATGGTTATCTATTTTGTGGATTGCAGTTGTGCGTTCCAGATTTTTCACTAAGGCATCAGATTTTTAGTGAACTTCATAATGAAGGTCACTTTGGGCGAGACAAGACATTGGCCCTGATTTTCTCTAACTACTATTGGCCCAAATTGACCAGTGACGTAGCTCATCATGTGGAGCGTTGTTATGTGTGCTAATGGTCCAGGGG
This sequence comes from Bretschneidera sinensis, assembly GCA_023935145.1. Taxonomy (NCBI): domain Eukaryota; kingdom Viridiplantae; phylum Streptophyta; class Magnoliopsida; order Brassicales; family Akaniaceae; genus Bretschneidera; species Bretschneidera sinensis. The sequence continues at coordinate 89,802,595 of CM043701.1, forward strand.
AGTTCTCACTAATGCGGGTCTGTACACACCCTTACCTGTGCTTGAAGCCCCTTAGCTAGATGTTAGTATGGACTTTGTGTTGGGCTTACCCCATACCCAACGAGGCTTGGATTCTATTTTGGTTGTGGTTGACAGATTTTCCAAGATGGCTCATTTTATACATTGTAGGAAGACAATGGATGCTACCAGGATCGCTCATCTTTACTTCAAGGAGATTGTGAATTTGCATGGTGTTCCCAGATCCATCACTTTAGATCGTGACACCAAGTTCATGAGTCAGTTCTAGAAGAGTTTATGGGAGAAGTTGGGGACGAAGTTAAATTTTAGCAGTGCTTATCATCCTCAAACAGATGATCAGACCGAGGTGGTGAACCGAAGTTTGGGAAACCTTTTGAGGAGCTTAGCAGGAACTAAACTGAAGCAGTGGGATCTCGCATTACCTCAAGCAGAATTTGCCTATAACAGGTCGAAAAACAGAACCACAAGAATGAGCCCATTTGAGATTGTGTATGGTCAGAATCCATCCGGAGTGCTTGACTTAGCCCCTATTCCACGAGTGGGTCGTTTGAATCCCAAGGCAGATGAGATGGCAGAACATCTTTGGGATATCCATGAGTAGGTGAAGCTAGCCATTCACGACAGTAATGCCAAGTACAAGGCTCAGAGTGGCAGTCACCGTCGTCGGGTACTTTTTGATGTTGGTGATTTTGTTTGGGCAGTATTAACTCGTGACCGTTTTCCTATGGCAAAGTATAATAAGCTTAAAGACCGCAAGATTGGACCCTGTGAGATCTTGTAGAAGATTAATGATAACGCCTACAGACTACGCCTACCGAGTCATCTGAGGACTTCTAATGTATTTAATGCGAAACACCTGAGTCCTTGTTTTGAGGATTCCGATGAAGCTATTGTGAACTCGAGGACGAGTTCTTTCCAACCCAGGCGACTGATGCAGGAGGATCCAAGTCAGATGATGCAGAGTTGGCAGATCAGCGCAGGACTGGCAGGTGGACTACCTAGAATGGGCCACGAGCTCAGATCAAGCCCGGAAGACCCTAATCTGATTGGAAACTGGCCAACAAACCAAGCTGAGGTTTTATCATCAGCATCGTCGTTTTTAAGCCAAAAAACGACGTTTAAGCCCTCAAATTGGCAGTTTATAGTTTTAGGAAACTTTTTATTTTAGTTATTTTAATTTTCACCTTAATTTAAATTTCCTATTTTGTTTCGACCTTATAAATAAGGTCTTAAGGTTTCATAACCATTATTATTGAATTTGCATAATTTTAAATAAACATCATAGCTGCTTCTCTGCATTTTTTTTTTAGGGTTTTTCTTGTGTTACTCCCTGTGAACGATCTGTTTGACTAGCCTGCAGAATAATCGCTATTCTGCCCGGCGTTAGCTTAGCTCTTAGGGAGTCACCAACAGGGGTAATGAACCTTTTTTGATTAGAGATCCCATGAAAAAGGTTCAATGGGTAGAAACAACATGCAGTGCGTGACTCAATTTTTAGCACTACTTTTGAGGAGTAGTCTCCAAGAGAACATCCTTTTTCCCATCCCTAAGGTGATAGTTCTTATTAGTGTGATGTTTAAGATTTGTATCTACAATAAATGAAACCGATGCGGGTATTGCGTGAGGTACTTGTCACACATACCTTTGGAGGCTCACCTAAATGAGAGTTATCGTGAGGTCGTGACTATGGGATTGGGCTATTCCCTAGAGACTCTCATGAAAATCGAGATAAGAGCACATGACCATTAATAGTACTAGCCAGCGAACCTGACCCTAAATCAAGTACTGTGTGTGTGACTTGTTGAAGTCTGATCAAGGGACCAAATTCAAGGTGTAGTCCATTTCGGTTCCCTCAAATGAATACTGTCAACACTAAGTGTAGGCTCAAGTCCTAAAGACTCTTGCACATATTGCATAGTACTAGAGTTGCCTTTATATACTTTCTATATTTTATTTTATTCTGTTTTGTTTGTTTTGAGTTTCAAAATTTTAAAACTTGTGAGAGATTGTAGAAAAGTTTTTAAATTCCTCACAATTATTCATGATTTTTCAAAAGCCATTATTTGGCCATTTAAATATAATAATCAATTTGAGAGTTACACATTTTGTAACTATCAAAAGACATTTCAATAATCATTATTTGGCTATTTTAATATAGTCAATAAATTGAAAGGTACAAATTTGTGATTAATCTCAATAAATTGAGAGTTACAAATTTTTTCATTATTTCTACTTTAAATTTTGAATTAAGCTCATTTTTTACTATAAATACCAAGATTTTCAAGGGCCTAAGACACAAATTTTCAAATTTTTTGCTTGTTTTCTACTTTCTACATATTTGCATTTTTGGAAAACCTTGATCGGGTTGATTCACCCCCGCTTCCCAATGGATGTGAACATCGTAGGCGGCAAAGCTGCGAGCACCTGGATTTTATCTTGGAGTTAGTCCTAGCCATTTGTAGCTGTATGTAGAGAGGCTATAACAGCTTTAGGTGGCTTTCTGTGATTTACAGGCCAGCGCCTTCTCTTTTCTCTATTTTAATTATTTATTTTATTTTATTATACATTATTGCTTAATATCATATTTATATTGTGTTCAAATTATTTTTATTTCTACAAGCATATATTTTGAAATTATCTCTTTAGTTTTTATCACCAATTATATAAAAAATTTCCAACAGTTTTATGAATAATATATAGGAGTGTAAGAAAAATAGGATTTAGGAGGGATTCATTGTTCCGTATGCCAACTTCATATATGAATAGAATCCTGTTATAGGATTTCTCTATGTATTTCTATTGTGAAGTTATTCACAAAAATTTCTATTATCAACTTTAAAATCTAACACCAACTATTCATATACCATATAAGAGCACTTGTATTAATAGTTATCAAGTTCGGGTATTTTATAATGAGAAATTTTGTTTTAGAGATTGACAATAAGTCACTTTACAAATATATATAAATTTCTTGAATTTAAAATCTATTTTACTAAAACTTATCTTATCTTATTTAAATTAAATCTACAGTTTCTTAATTTGGATAAAGTATTTTAAAGTAGTATTTGATTAGAAATAAAATGGTGGATAATGTGCCTAATTTGGATTTATACAATGAATCTTGTGATATGTCTACTAAATGAATTAGTTGATTGTACTAAATAATGAAGAAAACCTTGGTGGAACAAATCGTACACACACACACACACACACACACACACATATATATATATATATATATATAATTACAATTTAATACTATTTTACTGAGGAAAAATATACTTGAGATATTGACTAAAAGCCTGAGTTCTCCAAAGGAAGATCATATGGCCAAAACTATCGTGAAGATACATAGATATGAAGAAAGGAATAACACATCATGAAAAGTTAATGAACATTGGATAATTTTAAATATTTATGAATTGTAAGATTGATTGTAAGTACCACCAATAGCATTGCACAATTCGCAAAACTCAAACCTTAGAGCACTAGGTGGAGACATATGAATCTTCCATTATCTTGATAGATGATTTAATAATCCATCTACTCCAATTTAATTAATTTGTGTTGGAAATATATAATAAGCTTCTTCTAAATAAATTGGTCATTTAATTTTTACAAAAAAATTTAGCAAAAAGACAAGAGAGTTGACAAGACCAAAAGTAAATCGATTAATCACATTTAACCCTAAACCAAACACACAAAATGACCACAGTATTTGTTTTAATTCTCAAACTTCCCTTAAAGTTGTAACCGTAGACTACATCTATGTATATAGCTACTTATCGCTACACAACCTCTAAAGCCTTGAGTCTAACCGGTGCCTCTCCCTTTACTCTGATCTCTACACAACTCGTAAACTCACCAACTACTTATGTTTTCATGGTTACAGTTGATTCAACTGATGCAACTGATGAAGATGAAGGTCTTGAAGGAAGATGGCAACACATGTTGAAGCCATAGATCAGATCAGTAATATACCAATGGTATATGCCCTTTAATGGTAACTATCTCTCTCTCTCCAGAATTTTTTTTTTCTTCTTTCTATTTCAACAATTCTTGCGGTTCATATGCAGCAAAACCTCTTAATATTAAACAGAAGTGCACTCAGATCACCATCAAAACATCAATCTGGATGGAGCATGTTCTGGATCTAATCCATACATGTGCCATGAGTGATAGAGGAATCTTCTTTCTCGGAGGCTTTGAATTTTCGACCGCGTTCAGGCAATTGATCTGGTCAATAACGATAGTCAGTAGAAAGCTCCGCACTAGCCTCGATATGGTCCTTGGCAAAGATGCCAACTCGATTTTATTTTCATGTTATGATCAAGATAATCTGTGATCTAGAATTAAAGCAACAGAGAAAGGGAAACTAACTATTGAAAAATTCGATCTTCTATAGTGTATGCAATTCCTAATGTTTTTTGCTTCTGGTTTCCATTTTTAAGCAGCATATTGGTCAACCAGTCTCCATTTCATCAGTGCATGGGAAGTTTGGTTTCAACACGTGGGATGAGCTTAGGGATTACATAAAAGATTCGCAAATGATGATCTTCGATGGAAATCAATTCTGCAGAAGCCAGTCTCGAGGTGCCGAGTTATTGGTAAATTTGAGAATAGATGCAAATTAGGTTATCTGAAAATTTTTCCTTCTGAAGAAAGAATGAAGGTAGTTATTTGGTTGAGCCTTTTCCAGTAAGATATGTATGTACGCAGTTTTTTGGATAATATAATGTACTACATATATATGTACATTCAATTTTTGTATAATAGCGATGATATCAATTAATTTTAAATTTTTTTGAAACTTCTCTGTGTTTTGTAGTAACAAACTGAGTATGGAGGTTGTAAATTTAATGAAGCACATGTTACTGTATATTTTATTGAGAAGGCTCAAGGTTTCCTCAGCGCAAGTTAAACATCACAAAAACTAATTGGACTGCAATCAATATAAAACAGTACTACTCAAGGGCCAAAGGAAAATACTCAAACCGTATAGGCTCCCTTGTGCAAAAAAACTTCAAAATTTTCATGCCTTCTAGAAGTCCTACATCATTGAGCAATCCGAGTTATTGTGGAAAAAATGGTCGTGTATTTCGATGTTCCAATTTTTGCTATTTTCTCATTGCGCGTTCTATATTTCGTGGAGTTAATCCGTGTATCCTTCATGCTTTATTGCACTTAAAAAAACATTGTTTTTCTGTTCCGAAAAAAAATAGAGTGAAATAAAAACAGGATTTAGGAGAGGTGCATAATTATGTACACCAACTTCATATATGAATAGAATCCTGTTACAGGATTTTTATTTGTATTTCTCTTGTCAAGCTATTAACAAAAATATTTCCATTATCAACTTAAAATCTAACACCAACCATTCCAATACCTGATAAGAGAGCTAGTATTAATAGTTATCAAGTTTAGGTATTTTATAATGAGAAATTTTGTTTTAGAGTAACAATAAGTTACTTGACGAATACATATTAAGTTCTTGAACTTAAAATCTAATTTACTAAACCTTATCTTGTCTTATTTAAATTAAATCTATGGTTTCTTAATTTGGATAATGTATTTTATAGTAGTAATTTGGCAATAAAATGATGGATAATGTGCTTAAATTGGATTTATACAATGAATCTTGTGATGTCTACAAAATGGATTTGTTGACTCCACTAAATAATGAAGAAAACTTTAGTGAAACAAATCATTCACACACAAATACTATTTAATACAATTTTACTGAGGCAAATGTACTTGAAATTTTGACTAAAAGCATGAGTTCTCCTGAGGAAGATCATACGGCCTAAACTATCATGAAGATACATAGATATGATGGAAGGAATAACACATTGTGAAAATTTAATGAAAATTGGATAATTCCTTGTATATATTTTAGATATTTATGAATTTCAAGATTGGTTATAAGTACCACCATTACCATTGCACAATTCGCAAAAATCAAACCTTAACGTGCTAGGTGGATACATATGAATCTTCCATTATCTTGATAGATGGCTTAATAATCCATCAACCCCAATTTAATTAAATTGTTTTGATGATATAATAAGCTTGTTCTTAATGAATTGATTGTTTAAATTTGAAAAAAAAAAAAAACTTAGCTAAAAGACAAAAGAGTTGATAAAACCAAAAGTAAATCGATTAATCACATTTGACCCTGAACCGAACACACATAATGACCACAGTATTTTTTTTTTTTAATTCTCAAAGTACCCCTTAAAGTTGTAACCCTAAACTACATCTCTGTATATAGCCACTTATCTTTACCCAACCTCTAAAGCCTTGAGGGATAGCAGAGCGTCTCCCTTTCCTCTGATCTCTACACAACGTATAAACTCACCAACTACATATGTTTTCATGATTACATATAATTCAACTGATGCAGCTGATGAACATGAAGGTCTTTAAAGAAGATGGCAACACATGTTGAAGCCATAGATCAGATTAGTAATCTACCAAAGGTATATGCAATTTAATGGTATCTATCACTCTCTCTTCAGAAGAAATTATTAATGTTTTTCAATACTAACAACTTTTGTGGTTCATATGCTGAAAAACCTATTGTTACCAAGAAAAAGAGCATTCAGCTTAGGATCAAGGTACAATTTGGATGGAGCATGTGCTTGATCTGATCCATACAGGTGCCTTGAGGGACAGAAGAATCATCTTTCTTGAAGCCTTAGGGTTTTCTAACCTTTTCAGGTGATTGATCTGGCCAATAACGATAGTTTTTAGACAGCTCCTCACCAGATTCAATATGATCCTTGGCAATGATGCCGACTCGATTTTATTTTCATATTATAATTTTGATTATCTGTGATCTAGAATTAAAGCAACACAGAATTAACTATGGTGCAGAAGTTCGCTATTCAGGGAGATGAAAAAACATCAGAAGGAGTTCTCCAGCTGGTGTGGAGAATGCTATCGTGAAAAGAAAGAAAGGCAACAGTTGTCAATTGCTGCTACCAAAGTTGGGGTTGGTTGGGAGACATGGTGATTTGACAACTTGAGCTGTTATAGTTGTAATTTAAGCTGGATGATTATGAAATTATGTGGTTATAATCGTATTTCAAACCACAAAGAAATGCCGTTGGTAACTCTTGTTGGACGTTTGCCTTTTGTGCTTCATCTTAACATGAAATGTGTGCAAATTATGTGAAGTAAACGGTTTGACTTTTTGTGTAGCAGCATGCCTGAAAGTTCTGTAGAAAGAACTGTAGTGCCAATCTGATTTGATACTGCCTAAAGGCTATTTGTACTTTGGGGAGCTTGGGTGTTCCAAACTGAAATTATGTTAATAAATGTCAATAAGTCTGTGACTCTTCATTCCAAAAAAAAAAAAAAAAGTTTATCTTCCATAGTCTATGCAATTCGTAGTGGTTTTCGAGTATATGGTTTGTATTTTAAAGCAGCATAGTGGTCAACAACTTTCGATTTTCCTAAGTGCATGGGATTCCAATCTTTTGGTAACTAGCATATTTTCAAGAGCTTCCAACTTTTAATTCATTTTCTTGTTCTCCATCATCAAGCCCAATGATGTTCATAAGAAGAAGCATTGAAGTCAAAAAGGAAAGGAGAATTTGTACATTCATCATTTTTTTCATGCTTATTGGCTTATCGCTGGGAAATGAATTCATCTCTATATTCTCCAAGATAATCATTTATGTTTACAAAATTCTTTAAAACTGCTCTCTTCCGGAGAGTAACATACTATTTCTACCGAAAAAAATGGCTTCAAGGCTCCCACTGGGGATGAGCTTAGTGATTACATAAAAATTTCACAAATGATAATCTTCGATGGGACATCATTTCTGCAGAAGTCAGTCTCGAGGTGTCGAGTTATTGATAAATTGGACAATATATGAAAATTAGGTTGTCTACAAACTTTTTTCTAACGAAGAAATGGAGAAGGTAGTTATTTGGATGAGCCTTTTCCAGTAAGATATTTATGTACACAATTAAGATGCTCATTTTTTTTAACAACAAATAGATCTTTATTGGTGGTTTAAAGATTTTTTTTTTTTTTTGGGTAGCAAACAGAAATGACATAAAGAGATACAAGACGGTTGTGAATTGTGCCAAACTAGAGGAAGTTAATGATAGATTTTTTTGAATTTTTTGTATGTGGAAAAAGATATACCCTGCATGCACAACAAATATATGAGTTAGCTAGTTTTCTCCTAGAAGTTATATTGGCCATGGCGAACCAGATTTTGATATGCAAGGAACTTCCTTGCGAAAGAGAAAAAGTACCAGATAAATGAGGTTTCAACTCACGCACAGTATTGTTAGTTTAAAAGTTGAATTTCAAAAAAAAATTACTAAAAATTGATCTCGGTTGGTGGTATCATAGCTCCCTCCAACATAAACTAACGATTATTAATGGTGTGGGCAACACTGAGTGATTGTAGGATATAAATGATAGACATTGTGTACCAAATTTCTCATAAACCTTACGAATTTGTGAACAATTAAAAAAGCTGGTAAGCTTTTCTAATTTAATATCAAGGCGCAAAGCTTTATCATGCATTTGTTGTCTGCAAATCAATCATTTAGGTTAACTACTATTATTATTTTTATATAGATTTTATTTTTATACATACACTTTTAGTATAATAGCAATGCTGTTAATTAATTTTAAATTGTTTATTAAACTTCTCTGTTCTTTGCAGTAACCAACTAAGCATGCAAATTGTAAATTTAATGAAGCCCATGTTACAGTCGACTTTATTGAGAAGGCTCAAGGTAGCCTCAGTGCAGGTTGAACATTACAAAAAATAACTGGACTACAACCAAGATAAGGCAGTACTAAAGGCCCAAAGGAAAATACTCGAACTGCATACATTCCCTCGTGCAAAATAACATAGAAATATTCATGCCATCTAGAAGTCCTTTATCATTGAGCATAGGGATGACAAAATAATTTTTATTCGGTGATGCTTTAGAATTCTTCGACCCATCGGTGATAGTTATGAAGGGGATTTTATCCCTATGGGGACGGGGACGAAGATTTTTAAAAACGTTTGGTCTGAACAGGAACGGGGACAAAGGGAGAAATCTTCGCCCCATAAAATCCATGTCCCCGCCCCCTATTACATTAGGTTTTTATGTTTTAAATATATATATTGGATAAACTTACTAATTACCCAACTAACCCCTTAAAGTTTTGTTTTAGATTTTCTTTTTGTATGAGCAAAGACATATATTTCGATTTGTGGAATGTAGAAATGATATAGTGTTTGTACTTTGTATAGAACATTTATTTTTTAGTAAACTAGGTTAACAAATAACTTTCGGTTTTTTAATGAAGAATCTTTGTTTTTATTTATAAATGGGGACGGGGGCTGGGACGAGGATGAAGATTGAAATCTTTGAAAATCTTCGACGGGGATGGAGACGAATGACAAAATGAAATATTCAACGGAGATTGGGATGGAGATCGGGGCGAAGAGTATTTTTGTAAACTAGGTCGGGGATGAAGATGGCACTTTTCACTTCAAACCCGCCCCGTTTGCATCCCAAATTCAGCAAGCCGAGTTATTAGGGAAAAAGGGTCATGTATTTCAATGTTTCAGTGTTTTATGTTTTCTCATTTTGTCTTGTATTTCCTAGAGTTCATCTGTGCATCCTTCCTGCTTTAATGTAATTAAATAAAAAATATTATTATTGTGTTCTTCCAAAAATAATAGAGCAAAATAAAATTAGGATTTAGGAGAGATGCATTCTAACCAGCACCAACTTTATATATGAATAGAATCCTGTTACGAGATTTCTACCTATGGTAAGGCTATATCTTGTGTAGATGCACATTTATGAAAGTAAGATATTGATAATAAATTTAAATTAATAATACGTGATAATACTTAAGTTTTATTAGACTTACCTCCTAGGAGTAAGCCTATAGGTTGTGAGTAGGTTTGCAAGAAAAAGATGAAACCCTATGGAAGTACTATGGAGGCTGAGTTAATAGCTTTAGATACAATTTGTATAAAGGCTGAGTGGTTAAAAAATAATAATAATAATTGATGGATATTCCTTTTATTAACAAACTTATGCCCTCCTTATATATACATTTTGATTGTAAAGTTGTGATAGATCTTATACGAAAATCTCATTCTAATAAGAAGATGAACAAACATATTCAAATGAGATAGAAGTCAGTCGGAGGACTGTTGACTATAAGTGTTATATCTCTGAAGTTTGTGAGATTCGAAATGAATATAGCTGACAGATTGACTAAAGGTTTACTTATGAGGGGTATACTTGAATCATCGAGTGGTATGGGCTTAGCCCATAGGGAGTCACCAATAGGGGTAAGCCAACCTTTGGGATTAGAGATCCCATGAAAAAGGTTCAATGAGTAGGAACAACATGCGGTGCGTGACTCAAATTTTAGCACTACTTTTGAATAGCATTCTCCAAGAGAGCATCTTCTTCCCATCCCTAAGGTGATAGTGCTTATTAGTGTGATGTTTAGGATTGGTATTTACCATTAACGAAACCGAGGCGGGTATTTCCATGAGGTACTTGTCACACGTACCTTTGGAGGCTCACCTAAGTGAGAGTTATTGTGAGGTCGCGACTATGGGATTGGGCTATTCCCTATAGACTCTCATGAGAATCAAGATAAGAGCTCATGACCATTAATAGTGCTAGCCCACGAACGAACCTGACCCTATATCAAGTACTGCGTGTGTGACTTGTTGAAGTCTGATCAATGGACCTTATTATAGGCGTAGTCCATTACAATTCTCTCAGATGAATACTGTCAGCACTAAGTGTAGCCTCAAGTCTTGAAGACTCTTGTGCCTATTGCATAGTACTAGAGTTTCCATTATATACTTTCTATATTTTATTTCCTTTTGTTTTGTTTGTTTTGAGTTTTGAAATTTTAAAACATGTGGGGGATTGTAGAAAATTTTTTAAATTCCTCACAATTATCTACAAATTTTTAGTAGCCATTATTTTAATATAATAATCAAATTGAGAGTTACACATTTTGTAACTATCAAATGAATTTTCAATAGTCATTATTTGGTTATTTTAATATAGCCAATAAATTAAAAGTTACAAATTTTTGATTAATCTCAATAAATTGAGAGTTACAAATTTTGTAATTATTTCTATTTTAAATTTTGAATTAAATTCTTAAGCTCATTTGTGACTATAAATACTAAGATTTTCAAGAGCCTAAGGCACACAATTTTTCAGATTCTTTTCTTGTTTTCTACTTTCTACATATTTACGTTTTTGGGCAACCTTGATCGAGTCGGTTCACCCCCGCTTCCCAATGGATGTGCACATTGTAGGAGGCAAAGCTGCGAGCACCTGGGTTTTATCTTGGAGTCGATCTTGGCCATTTGTAGTTGCACATAGGGAGGCTATAACGGCTTTAAGTGGCTTTTCGTTACTCATAGGCCAACTCCTGCTCTTTTCCCTATTTTAATTAATTATTTTATTGTATTATACATTATTCCTTAATATCATATATTTATATTGTGTTCAAATTATTTTTATTTCTACAAGCATATATTTTGAAATTGTCTGTTTATATTTTATCACCAATTATATAAAAAAAATTTCCAACAGTTTCATGGATATTATATTGTACTATGTATAGATGTCCATACACTTTTAGTATAATAGCGGTGATGTCAATTAATTTTCATTTTTTTAAACTTCTCTGTTATTTGTAGTAACCAACAAAGTATGGAAGTTGTTGGAAAAGATAGAATCCCACTAAATAACTTTGTTTCTATTTTCTAGGAGTTAGTTTTCTTATTTATCTCATCTCTCAATTATCTCCTTGTAATTAGCTAAGATTATTCTGTACATATAGCCGAAAAATGCCTCATATTCAATACATCAGATATTCATTTTTTCTGAAAGTTTACATGGTATCAGAGCTTTAGGGTTTTTTTTAGAAATTCCAAAGCCTTCATCGCTTCATCTGTTTTGGCCTTCATAGCCAACCATACCTCTGGCCTTTATCACCAATTTTTTCTTCCCTCTAATCTTGCCTTCTTCTCCATCATTAACCCACCATGGCTGAAAACACCACCATGCCCATAGAAGTTCCCAATCATCCCACTTCAGGTGATCTATAGAATATTCAAGCAGCGTACAAGCTGAATGGGAAGAATTATCTGAAGTTGGGAAACCAAGGAGGACAGCAACATAATCTAGGACAGTAGCGAAATTAGTTCTATTTCACCAGGAATCAACTAGGTTTAGACCAAGGTATGCTTAATATAAAGGAGGTAGAAAATCTAAGGGGACTTCTAGGATCGCTGGAAAAACCTAGTGGTTCATGCTCTCTTGCATTCTCAAGTAAGTTCTCATTTTCTCAAGGACTAAATGTCTCAAATGAAACTATCAGGAACTTATGGGTCATTGACTCAGGAGCCACAGACCATATGATTCATTCTTCACTAAATTTTAGCGCCTACTCTCAATGTCCTAACAATTGAAAATAGCAGTTGCTGATGGTTCTTTAACTACTGTAGCTAGTCTAGGAGATATTTATATCAGTCCTTCTCTTACTTTAAAAAATGTTCTTTATGTCCCAAAGTTGTCCACCAACTTAATATCCATTCAAAAGCTCACACATGATATGAATTGTAATATATTTTTCAATCCTTTTCAATGTGTTTTTCAGGACTAGGTTTCAGGGAAGAAGATTGGACTTGCTAAGGAGATAAACGGGCTCTACTATCTTGACGAACCAAGCTAATCGTTATGGTCAAAAATAATTTATCTCTATCATTTCTATCATCATCCAATAAAGACACCATTTAGCTCCACCATTTTAGACTAGGTCATCCATCTTTTGGAATCTTGAAAACTATGTTTCCTACTTTGTTTAAAGGTCTAGGTGCTGAACAATTTCAATGTGATATATGTGAGTTTGCGAAGCACAAATGTGTACTTTTTCCAATCAGCAATAATAAAAGCCCAGTTCCATTTTATTTGATTCACAGTGATATATGGGGACCCTCTACAGTTCCAAATGTGTCTCATTCTCATTGGTTTGTCTTTTTCATTGACGATTGTACTAGGGTATCTTGGATATTTCTTCTTAAACATAAATCAGATATAAGCAGTGTACTCTTGAACTTCCACAACATGATTCAAAACCAATTTGGGGTAAAAATCAAAAAATTCCAATCAGACAATGCAAGAGATTATTTTAATCAAGTTCTATCTGCATATTTTCAAAAAGAGGGAATCATCCATGAATCCTCTTGCGTTTATACTCCACAACAAAACGGAGTGGTAGAGAGGAAAAAGTGCCACTTGCTAGCCACAACTCAAGCCTTTCTCTTTCACCAAAATGTTCCAAAACACTATTGGGGGGAAGCCATACTCACAGCTTTTTATCTGATTAATCTTCTACCTTCTCGGGTGCTAGGGTTTAAGTCACCAATGGAAACAATGTCCCAATTCTATCTCGACCTTCGTACAACAAATAACCTCACTCCAAGAATCTTCGGCTGCACTGCCTTTGTCCATGTTCATAGTCGAAACAGAGGAAAATTAGATCCAAGGGCTCTTAAGTGTGTGTTTGTAGGTTATTTGTCCACCCAGAAAGGATACAAATGCTACCATCCACCTACACATAAATTATTTTGTCTCTATAGATTTCACTTTTGAGGAAACAAAACAATACTTTAACCAGACTTATCTTCAGGGGGAGACTTCATTTAGTGAAGATAAGGATAGAGATCTGTTTCTGCTCGATCTACCTACTAGTGAGTCAGTTATGTCCACCGGATCAGCCTTATCTAATCTAATTCCAACTGAACTAGCTCCAGCTCTAATTCCAGCCAAAACAGCTCCAGCTGACCCACTTGTATCAACCGAACCATTCTAGCCAATGTCAACATCAACCCCATCTGATGTAATTCGAGCCAAGCCAGCTCCAGCTGACCCACCTGTATCGGCCAAACCATTCCAGTCGGTGTTAACACCTACACCCGCCCACACTGGACCCATTGTGGGCAGGTCGATGAGATATATGCATGACTCTATGCAATTTGTGCAGGTTTATTCAAGTAGAAGAGACTTGAATCCTTATCCCATGCAAGTCCAAGCTTCAACTCCAAATCCTGAGAATGAGGTAAATAAAATTTCTGACCAATCTCAATAACACCAGATCATGATCTCCCAATTGCTATTAGGAAAGGCACGAAAGAATGCATAAAACACCCATTGTATCCTTTAGCAAAATTCATCTCTTTTGAGAAATTCTCACCCTCACATAGGACCTTTCTTGTCACTGTAAACTATATTCATATTCTTGATACTTTATTTGAGGAATTATCTAATGAGAATTGGAGAAATGCCATCAGTGAAGAAATGCAGATACTAGAGAAGAACAAGACGTGGAAAATAGTTGACTTACCACCTGGAAAGAAAGTTGTGGGCTGCAAGTGGGTGTTTACCATAAAACACAAGTCAGATGGCTCTCTTGAAAGATATAAAGCTAGACTCGTGGCGAAAGGATACACGCAGACCTATGGTGTGGATTATCAAGAGACATTTGCTCCAGTAGCTAAGACAAACAAGGTGAGAGTTTTATTATCACTAGCTACTTATTTTAACTGGTATTTGGAGCAATATGATGTAAAAAATGTCTTTCTTCACGGTGAATTAGAAGAGGGGATATACATGGACATTCCTTCAAGATATGAGCAGCAACTGAGACGCAACAAAGTCTGCAAGCTAAGGAAGGCGCTCTACGGCCTAAAACAATCTCCACGAGCTTGGTTCGGAAGATTCACCAAAGTGATGCTAGCCACTGAATATAAGCAAAGTTAGGGAGATCATACACTCTTCATAAAGCACTCAGATGTAGGGGGAGTAACGGCCCTTTTAGTGTACGTCGATAACATAATAGTCACAAGAAACGATTAGAAGGAGAATGAAGCTTTACGAAAATGTCTTGTCAATGAATTTGAGATAAAAGAACTTGGGAGGTTGAAATACTTTCTAGGAATTGAAGTAGCTCATTCTAAAGAAGGAATCTTTATCTCACAACAGAAATATGTGACTGAACTCCTTAAGGAAACAGGAAAGTCGGCATGTAAACCAATTTCCACACCCATTGAACAAAATCATACACTTGGAGAAGCAAAAGATGATCCAGTCGTGGACAATGAGAGGTACCAGAGACTGGTTGGGAAGCTCATGTACCTTGCCCACACATGGCCAGACATTGTTTATGTCGTGAGTGTTGTCAGCCAATTTATGCACAGCCCGAGAGAAGTTCATTTACAAGCCGTCCATCGCATACTACATTACCTAATGGCTAATCCAAGACAAGAGATTCTATTTAGAAAAAACATGGGGTTAGTCCTTGAGGCATATACAAATGCTGACTATATAGGTTCATCGGTTGATAGAAAGTCCACGACAGGCTATTGCACTTTCCTATGAGGCAATCTTGTAACATGGAGGAGTAAGAAGCAGAATGTAGTGGCAAGATCAAGTGCTTAAGTAGAGTTTCGAGCGATGGTGCAAGGATTTTGTGAATTACTGTGGCTCAAAATAATTCTGGAAGACTTAAAGATTAAGTGGGATGTACCTATGAGGCTATTTTGTAACAACAAGTCGGCTATCAACATCGCTCATAATCCCGTTCAGCATGACCAAACAAAGTATATTGAGGTAGATAAACATTTCATAAAAGAGAAGCTAGACAACAGATTAATCTACACACCGTACGTCCCAACAAACAATCAACTTGCCAATGTACTTACAAAAGGACTGAACAGTGAAGCATTCCAACGACTTATATGCAAATTAGGAATGGAGGATGCATATTCACAAGTTTGAGGGGGAGTGTTGGAAAAGATAGAATCCCACTAAATAACTTTGTTTCTATTTTCTAGGAGTTAGTTTTCTTATTTATCTCATCTCTCAATTATCTCATTGTAATTAGCTCAGATTATTCTGTACATAGAGCCGAAAAAGGCCTCATATTCAATACAGCAGATATTCATTTTTTTCAGAAAGTTTACAGTTGTAAATTTAATGAAGCACATGTTATTGTAGATTTTATTAAGAAGGCTCAAGGTTCCTCAGCACAAGTTGAACATCACAAAAAATAAGTGGACTGCAACCAAGATAAAGCAATACCACTCAACATCCAAAGGAAAATACTTAAACTATATAAGCTCTCTTGTGCAAAAAAAAAAAAAAAAATCAAAATTTTCATGCGTTCTAGAACTCTTACATCATTGAGCATTCTGAGTTATTGCGGAAAAAAAAAAGTCGCATATTTTGATGTTTCAATTTTTGATATTTATTAATTGTGTGTTCGGTATTTTGTCGAGTTAATCCGTGTATCCTACCTGCTTAATTGCACTTAAACAAAAACATTTTTTTTCTATTCCATGAAAAAAATACTGTAATAAAAATAGGATTTAGGATAGATGCATTCTTAGGTACACCAACTTCATATATGAATAGAATCCTATCACAGGATATCTCTATGTATTTCTATTGTCAAGCTATTCACAAAAATATTTCTATTATCAACTTAAAACCTAACACCAACCATTCCTATACCAGATAAGAGAGCTTGTATTAAAAATTTTCAAGTTCGGGTATTTTATAATGAGAAATTTTGTTTTAGAGATTGACAATAAGTCACTTCACAAATATCTATAAATTTCTTGAACTTAAAATCTATTTTACTAAACATTATCTTGTCTTACTTAAATTAAATCTATGGTTTCTTAATTTTGATAAGCTATTTTGTAGTAGTATTAGATTAGCTATAAAATGATGGATAATGTGCCTAATTTGGATTTATACAATGAATCTAGTGATATGTCTACTAAATGGATTAGATGACTTTACTAATTAATGAAGAAAACCTTGGTGGAACAAAGCATACACACACACACACACACACACACACACATATATATATATATGTATATATATATATATATATATATATACACATATATATGCAGCAAAATAATTACAATTTTTTACTAGTTTACTGAGGGAAAATGTACTTAAGGTCTTGACTTAAAGCATGAGTTCTCCTAAGGAAGATCATACGACCAAAACTATCGTGAAGATACATAGATATGAAGGAAGGAATAACATATCGTGAAAATTTAATGAACATTGGATAATTCCTTGTACATATTTTAAATATTTACGAATTACAAGATTGATTGTAAGTACAACCATTTTCATTGCACAATTCACGAAAATCAAGCCTTAGCGCGCAAGGTGGAGACATATGAATCTTCTATTATATTGACAGATTGTTTAATAATCCATCAACTCCAATTTAATTAATTTGTTTTGGCAAGATATAATAAGCTTCTTCTAAATAAATTATTCCTTTAAATTTGGAAAAAAATAGCTAAAAGACATGAGAGTTGATAAGACCAAAAGTAAATCGATCAATCACGTTTAACCCTAAACCAAATACACAAAATGACCATAGTATTTGTTTTAATTCTCAAACTACCCATAAAGTTTTAACCCTAGATTACATCTATGTATATAGCCACCTATCCCTACACATCCTCTAAAGCCTTGAGCGTGATCAGAGCGTCTCCCTTTACTCTGATCTCTACACAACTTGTAAACTCAACAACTACTTATGTTTTCATGGTTATAGTTGATGCACCTGAGGAAGATGAAGGTCTTGAAGGAAGATTGAAACGCATGTTGAAGGCATAGATCATTGAGAAATCCCAGTGATTAAGAAATCCGAGTTATTACGGAAAAAATGGGTGTGTGCTTCGATGTTCCAATTTTTTTCTATTTTCTCATTGCGTATTCTATATTTCGTGGAGTTAATCCGTGTATCCTTTATGCTTTATAGCACTTAAACAAAAACATTGTTTTTCTATTCCGAAAAAAATAGAGTGAAATAAAAATAAGATTTAGGAGAGATGCATACTTATGTACACCAACTTCTTATATGAATAGAATCTGGTTACAGGATGTCTCTATGTATTTCTATTGTCAAGTTATTCATAAAAATATTTCTATTATCAACTTAAAATCTAACACCAACTATTCCTATAACATATAAGAGAACTTGTATTAATAGTTATCAAGTTTGGGTATTTTATAATGAGAAATTTTGTTTTAGAGATTAACAGTAAGTCACTTTACAAATATATATAAATTTCTTGAATTTAAAATCTATTTTACTAAACCTTATCTTATCTTATTTAAATTAAATCTATGGTTTCTTAATTTGGATAAAGTATTTTAAAGTAGTATTTGATTAGAAATAAAATGGTGGACAATGTGCCTAAATTGGATTTATACAATGAATCTATTGATATGTCTACTAAATGGAATACTTGAATGTACTAAATAATGAAGAAAACCTTGGTGGAACAAATCATGAACACACACATACTATTTAATACTATTTTACTGAGGCAAACGTACTTGAGATCTTGACTAAAAGCATGAGTTCTCCTGAGGAAGATCATACGGCCAAAACTATCATGAAGATACATAAATATGATGGAAGGAATAACGCATCCTGAAAATTTAATGAACAATGGATAAATCCTTGTACATATTTTAAATATTTATGAATTGTAAGATTGGTTGTAACTACCATCATTACCATTGCACAATTCGCAAAAATCAAACCTTAACACCCTAGGTGGAGACATATAAATCTTCCATTATCTTGATAGATGGTTTAATAATTCATCAACTCCAATTTTATTAATTTGTTTTGATTATATAATAAGCTTCTTCTAAATGAATTGATACTTTAAATTTGATTAAAAAAACCTTAGCTAAAAGACAAGAGAGTTGATAAGACCAAAAGTAAATCAATTAATCACATTTGACCCTAAACCAAACACACATAATGACCACAATATTTATTTTAATTCTCAAAGTACCCTAAACTACATCTCTGTATATAGCCACTTATCTTTACCCAACCTCTAAAGCCTTGAGAGTGAGCGGCGCCTCTTCCTTTCCTTTGATCTCCACACAACCCATAAACTCACCAACTATATATGTTTTAATGATTACTTATAATTCAACTGATGCAGCTGATGAAGATGAAGGTCTTGAAGGAATATGGAAACACATGTTGAAGCCATAGATCATATCAGTAATCTACCAAAGGTATATGCAATTTAATAGTATCTATCACTCTCTCTTCAGAAGAAATTATTAATTTTTTTCAATACTAAAAACTTTTGTGGTTCATATGCTGAAAAACATATTATTACCAAGAACAAGAGCATTCGGCTTAGCATCAAAGGTGGAATCTGGGTGGAGCATGTGCTTGGTCTGGTCCATAAAGGTGCCTTGAGTGACAGAAAAATCATCTTTCTTGAAGCTTTCTAGCTTTCAAGCCTATTCAGGTGATTGATCTGGCCAATAACGATAGTTTTTAGATGGCTCCTCACTAGCTTCAATATGATCCTTGGCAATGACACCAACTCGATATTATTTTCGTGTTATAATTTTTATAATATGTGATCTAGAATTAAAGCAACACATAATTAACTATGGTGCAGAAGTTCACAATTCAGGGAGATGAAAAAACATCAGGAGAGAATGCTATTGTGAAAAGAAAGAAAAGCAACAGTTGTCAATTGCTGCTACCAAAGTTGGGGTTGGTTGGGAGAGATGGTGAATTGACAACTTGAGCTGCTATAGTTGTAATTTACACTAGGTGATTATGAAATTATATGGCTGTAATCGTATTTCAAACCATAAAGAAATGTCGTTGGTAACTCTTAATGGAAGTTTGCCTTTTGTGCTTCATATTAACATGAAATGTGTGCAAATTATGTGAAGTAAATGGTTTGACTTTTTGTGTAGCAGCATGTCTGAAAGTTCTGTAGAAAGAACTGTAGTGCCAATCTGATTTAATACTGTCTAAAGGCTATTTGTACTTCAGGGAGCTTTTGTGTTCCAAACAGAAATTATGTTATTAAATGTCACTAAGTCTATGACTCGTCATTCCAAAAAGAAAAAAGTTTATCTTCAATAGTCTATACAATTTGTAGTGGTTTTCGTGTACGGTTTGCATTTTAAAGCAGCATAGTGGTCAACAACTTTCGATTTTCATCAGTGCATGGGATTCCACTCTTTTGGTTTCTAGCATATTTTCAAGAGCTTCCAACTATTAGGGTTAAACTACCCTATCCCTACAGATCTTGAGATGCGAATATAGAGAAGAAAATAGAAATAAATCAAAGGCAAACACACAGCACACAGATTTACGTGATTCACCCAAACTCTGGTTACGTCCACGGAGTTGCAACGATTTCACTATGTCTTGAAGAACAATACAAGGAGGTCTCACCCCTAGACACCCCTCACAGTATTTACAAAAAAAAGACGGCTCACTCACTTACACAAAAGAATAAGATGAAACCTTTATATTTTCGGGTTAAAATAAAACAGATACCAAACAATGCTGAAAAACACCAGATTGGACAACCAAAAAAAAAAAAACCCTACCAGGCTCCACACATAGCCTAATAATCTCCCACTTGGAGACTGGTCCAATCACCAACACCAAGCACCACATGCCTTCAAACAAAGCAACCTTCACCGTAACTCATTCACCTGTCCTCATGCTTGAGGACTAACTGAAGCTGAGTACAGCTTCAATTTCTCAATAGTGACACCCTTAGTTAACATATCTGCTGGATTCTCAGTTTCATGAATCTTCTTCAGTACCAACTGTTCACTGTCAAGAAGAGAGCGAATAAAGTGATATCTCAACTGTATATGGTTCGTCCTGGAATGAAACACCAGATTCTTAGCAAGAAAAATAGCACTCTGACTATCACTGTGTAGACTCCTCTCATTCTTATTACCCAGCTCATCCAAGAAACCCTGTAACCAAACCATTTCCTTCCCAGCTTCAGTTATGGCTACATACTCAGCTTTTGTAGTAGAGAGAGCAACGATCTTCTGCAACTTAAAAGCCCAACTTACAGTTGTACCACCCAGAGTATACATAATCCCTGTAGTACTCTTCCTGCTATCAACATCACCAGTTAAATCCGCATCCATAAAACCCTGTAGTTTTAAACCTGCCCTTGTGAAGCATAGAGATATATCTGAAGTGCCTCTCAAATATCTCAAGATCCATTTGACTACCTCCTAATGTTGTTTTCCCGGATTACTCATATACCTACTCACTACTCCCACTGCATGTGCAAAGTCCGGTCTTATGCAGACCATGGCATACATATGACTTCCAATAGCTGAGGCATAGGGAACCCTACTCATGTAGTCCTGCTCCTGCTCTTGCTCTATCTTTGGTGACTAATCCTTAGATAGTCTAAAATGACTAGCCAAAGGTGTGCTCACTGGTTTAGCACTATCCATGCTAAATCGACTGAAAACCTTCTTCACATACTTTGTCTGTGAAAGTTTCAAAGTCCCACTGACTCTATCTCTGATGATTCTTATACCAAGGATTTGTTTTGTAGCACCCAAATCCTTCATTGCAAACTGTTTTGACAACTGTCTCTTGAGATTATTAATCTCCTCAATGTTAAACCCTGCAACGAGCATATCATCCAAATACAACAGTAATAGGATATAAGAGTTGTCAAAACTCTTAACATAGCAACAATGGTCTGCCTGGCACCTTGTGAACCCGGTGCTACACATGAAGCTATAAACTTCTTGTACCATTGTCTTGGAGCTTGTTTCAACCCATATAAACTCTTTCTCAGTTTGCAAACCAGATTTTCCTTTCCCTGCACTGCAAATCCTTGTGGCTGATGCATATAAATATCCTCCTCCAAATCACCATGAAGGAATGATGTCTTCATATCTAACGGCTCAAGATGTAGGTTCTTTGTAGCTACAATTCCCAATACCAGCCTGATTGTTGTTAGCTTCACAACTGGGGAGAAAATATTTGTGTAATCAATACCCTCTTTCTGTTAAAACCCTTTCACAACCAATTTAGCCTTGTAGCACTTGCTACCATCATGCTCTTCTTTTACTCTGTACACCCATTTGTTATGTAAAGTTTTCTTCCCTTCTGGCAATTCAATTAGTTCCCATGTTTGATTCATCATCAGTGAGTCCATCTCATCCTTCATGGCCAACTCCCACTTGCTAGAATTTTTAACCTGCAAAGCTTCATCATAATATTTTGGCTTACCACTGTCAGTCAACAAAATATAGAACAAGGACGGTGAGAACCGCTGTGGAGGTCTAATATTCCTAGAAGACCTTCGGACAGCACTTATGGGCATACACTGTTCTACATGTGGGTCTGTATTCTCATCATTTTCTTGACTCTTACTCTGCACTGTGCTCTCAGAAAATTCATCCAAGTCAACAAACTCAGACTTCTTTGGTTCTAGTCTTGTAACAACAGATTCTGCACTTGACCTGTCTTTGTACATAACCTATTCATTGAAAATCACATTTCTACTCCTGATGATTTTTCAATTTTGATTATCCTAAAACCGATAACCAAAAGCTTCATCATTATAGCCAATAAAGAAACATTTTCTGGACTTAGCATCTAGTTTACTGAGAGCATCAGAGTCAATATGAACATAAGATAAACAGCCAAAAACTTTTAAGTAAGAAATGTTTACCTCATTTCCACTCCATACCTCTTCAGGTATCCTACAATCCAAAGGAGTTGACGGTCCTCGATTTATTAAGTGAGCTGCTGTGCTAACTGCATCGGCCCAAAAAGTTTCTAGCAACCCAGCATGCAACCTCATACTTCTAGCACGCTCATTGAGGGTCCTGTTCATGCGCTCAACCACGCCATTCTACTATGGTGCCCCAGGAATAGTCTTCTCTATCCTAATCCCATTAGCAGCACAAAATTCTCTAAACCCCCCCATCTATATACTCTCCACCATTATCAGACCTCAAACATTTTACCTTCAAACCTGTTTCAGTCTCAACCATGGCCTTCCATTTCTTAAAGATCTCAAATATCTTAGATTTATTTTTCAGAAAATAAACCCAAACCTTTCTGGTTGAGTCATCAATAAATGTGATATAATACCGCGAACCTCCAAGAGATGCAACTGGGGAAGCTCCCCACAGATCTGTGAGTACCAACTCCAATTTTTTAGACTTTGGAGTTCTGCCTCCTTTCAAGAAACTGACATTTCTCTATTTCCTAAGAATGTAGCTCTCACATAAATCAAAGTCAAGGGATTTCAACTCTGGCAGTTTCCCTTTAGACAGCATCACTTTCATCTCTTTTTTCGCTCATGGGACCAAGCCTGCTGTGCCATAGGTTTGTATCAACTTTTGCATCAACCACTGCAACAGTATCTCTCATACTTAAGGTCATATACAGAGTACCCGTTTTTGTTCCACGAGCCACTACCATGGCTCCCTTTGTAATCTTCCAAGTACCAGCCCCAAATATCACCGTTTGACCTTCAGCATCAATCTGTCCTACAGAGATCAAGTTCCTCATCAATTTTAGAACATATCGCACTTTCTGTATCAACCACACAGACCCATTCGACAATTTAATGCAAACGTTTCCCATACCCATAATATCCAAGGCTTCTCTATCAGCCAAATATACCTTCCCAAAATCACCTGTCACATAGTACTCCATGATTTCTCGGTGTGCAGTGGTATGGAAAGAAGCTCTTGAGTCCAAAACCTAAGAGTTAATGGGACTGTCAACAGAAAGTAATAGGGCATCATGTAGTTATTCTGTCACAGCATTTGCAGCATCGTTCTCATTCCTTTTCTTCTGCGGTTCTCTACAATTTTTCTTAAAGTGCCCAGTCTTACCACAATTCCAGCATTCCAGTTGTCGTCCAGATCTGGATTTACTCCTACCTCCTCTTCTAGTTTTGATCTACTCCGATTGGAATTTCTATCCTGTGCTCTACCTCTTGTCTCAAGATTTAAAGAGGAACCAGAACCCGAGATTTCACCCACATCTCTCCTGCGAACCTTCTCACTTAAAATCAAATCTCGAATATCTTTATATTTGAGTTTATTCTTCCCTACAGAATTACTCACCGCCATTCTCATGGCTTCCCAATTGTTTGGCAAAGAAGCCAAAACAATTAAAGCACAGATCTCATCATCAAAATCAATCTCAACAGAGGAAAATTGATTAACAATTGTATTGAACTCATTCAGATGCTGCGCAATAGGGGTACTTTCCGCCATCTTCAAATTGAACAACTTTTTCATCAGATGCACTTTGTTGTTAGCCGACGGTTTTTCATACATACTGGACAAAGACGCCATCATATCCTTGGTGATCTTCTCCTTTATAATATTGTGCGCAACTGATCTTGATAGAGTTAATCGAATAACTCCCAATACCTGTTTATCAAGAAGATTTAATTCGTCTTCTTTCTTACTGTCTGGCTTTGCCCCTAACAGAGGCAAATGTAATTGCTTCCCATAGAGATAATCCTTGATTTGCATCCTCCAATACCTAAAATCTGTGCCATCGAATTTCTCGATTCCTGTCACCTTTCCTTCTTATCCGGCCATCGCTCCCACTCAAAAAACCGATAGCTCTGATACCAGTTGTTAGGGTTAAACTACCCTATCCCTACAGATCTTGAGATGCGAATATAGAGAAGAAAATAGAAATAAATCAAAGACAAACACACAGCACACAGATTTACGTCATTCACCCAAACTCGGGTTACGTCCATGGAGTTGCAGCGATTTCATTATGTCTTGAAGAATAATACAAGGAGGTCTCACCCCTAGACACCCCTCACAGTATTCACAAAAAAAAAAAGACAGCTCACTCACTTACACAAAAGAATAATATGAAACCCTTATATTTCCGGGTTAAAATAAAACAGATACCAAAAAGTGCTGAAAACACCAGATTGGACAAAAAAAAAACCCCACCAGGCTCCACACATAGCCTACACCAACTTCTAATTCATTTTATTGTTCTCCATTACCAAGGCCAGTGAAGTTCGTAATAAGAAGCATTGAAATCAAAAAGGGATGGTGAATTTGTGCATTCATAATTTTTTTCATGCTTATTGGCTTTTCGTTGGGAAATCAATTCGCCTCTATATTCTCCAAAATAATCATTTGTGTTTACAAAATTCTTTAAAACTGCTCTCATCCAGAGAGTGACATACTATTTCTACCGACAAAATTGGCTTCAAGGCGCCCATTGGAGATGAGCTTAGAGATTACATAAAAATTTCACAATTGATGATCTTCAATGGGACATCAATTCTGCGGAAGTCAGTCTCGCTGTGTTGAGTTATTGGTAAATTGGACAATATATGAAAATTAGGTTGTCTACAAACTTTTTCTTATGAAGAAATATAGAAGGTAGTTATTTGGATGAGCCTTTTCCAGTAAGATATTTACGTACACAATTAAGATTATCAATTTTTTTGAACAACAAATAGATTTTTATTGGTGGTTTAAAGTTTTACTTTTTTTGGGTACCAAACAGAAATGATGTAAAGAGCTGGTACAAGGCGGTTGTGAATTGTGCCAATGTAGAGGAAGTTAATGGTAGAATTTTTTGAATTTTTCATATGTGGTAAAAGATATATCCTGCATGCATAACAAAAATATGAGTTTGGTAGTTTTCTCCTAAAAGTTATATTGGCCATGGCGAACCAGATTTTGATATGCAAGGAACTTCCTTTGCGAAAAAGAAAAAGTACCGGATAAACGATGTTTCAACTCAAGCACAGTATTGTTAGTTTAAAATGTGAATTTCAAAAAAAAATTAAAAAATGATAGACATTGTGTACCAAATTTCTCATAAACCTTACGTACTATATATAGAGGTACATACATTTTTAGTATAATAGCAATGATGTTAATTAATTTTAAATTGTATATTAAACTTCTCTGTTCTTTGCAGTAACAAACTAAGCATGCAAATTGTAAATTTAATGAAGCCCATGTTACTGTCGACTTTATCGAGAAGGCTCAAAGTAGCCTCAGCGCAGATTGAACATTACAAAAAATAACTGGACTGCAATCAAGATAAGGCAGTACTAAAGGCCCAGAGGAAACTACTCGAACTGTATAAGTTCCTTCGTGCAAAATAACATCAAAATTTTCATGCCATCTAGAAGTCTTTTATCATTGAGCATAGGGATAGCAAAATAATTCGTCTTCAGTTAAGCTTCTAAATTCTTTGACCCATCAGGGATAGGTAGGAAGGGGATTTTATCCCCATGGAGATGGGGATGAAGATTTTTAAAATATTTGGTATGAACAAGAACAAGGACGAAGGGAGCAATCTTCGCCCCGCAAAATCCCCGTCCCCGCCCCCTATTACA
Source organism: Bretschneidera sinensis (assembly GCA_023935145.1). Lineage (NCBI taxonomy): Eukaryota > Viridiplantae > Streptophyta > Magnoliopsida > Brassicales > Akaniaceae > Bretschneidera > Bretschneidera sinensis. Next base: position 89,828,916 of record CM043701.1, read on the forward strand.
TTAGGTTTTTATGTTTTATATAAATATATTAGATAAACTTGTTAATTACCTAACTAACCCCTTAAATTTTGTTTTATTATTTTGTATGAGAGAAGACATGTACTTCGATTTGTAAGGTGTAGAAATGATATTGTGTTTGTACTCTGTATTGAATATTTATTTTATTATTAAATTGAGTTAACAAATAATCTTTGGTTTTTTACATTTATAAACGGGGACGAGGATGAAAATGAAGATTGAGATCTTCGAAAATCTTCAATGGAGATAGGGACGAATGACAAAATGAAATATTCGACAGGTATGGGGATGGGAACGAAGAGTATTTTTGTAAACGGGGACTAGGACGAAGATGGCAATCTTCACTTCAAAGCCACCCCGTTGCCAGCCCTAATTGACCAATCCGAGTTATTAGGGAAAAAATGGTCATGTATTTCAATGTTTCAATGTTTTCTATTTTCTCATTTTGTGTCTTGTATTTCACAGAGTTAATTTGTGTATCCTTCCTGCTTTATTGTACTTAAATAAAAAAATATTATTATTGTGTTGTTCCAAAAATAATAGAGCAAAATAAAATTACGATTTAGGAGAGATGCATTCTTACCAACACCAACTTCATGAATAGATTTATCATGTTACAAGATTTCTTTATGTATTTCTATTGTCGAGTTATTAACTAAAATAATTCAATTATCAACTTTAAATCTAGCACCAACCATTCCTATACCAAATAAGAGATCTATATTAACAATTATCAAGTTCAAGTATTTTATAATGAGAAATTTTGGTTTAGAGATTAATCGTAAGTCACTTGACAACTACATTTTTAAAGTTCTTGAACGTAAAATCTATTTTACTAAACCTTATCTTTTCTTATTTAAAATAAATCTAGGGTTTTTTTTAATTTGGATAAAGTATTTTATAGTAATATTAAATTAGTAATAAAATGAGGGATAATGTACATAATTTGGAGTGGTACAATGAATGTAGTGATATGGCTGCTAAGTGGGTTAGTTGACTATACTAAATAAAGAAGAAAACCTTGATGGAATCAATCACATATTTATATCCAGCAAAAGAATTACAAGTTAATACTAACTTAATGAGGCAAATGAACTTGAGATCTTGACTAAAAGCATGAGTCGTCCTGAGGAAGAGCATACGGCCAAAATCATCAAGAAGATACATAGATATTAAGCAAGGAATAATGCTCCATGAACATTGAATAATTCCAAGTAGATAATTTAAATATGTTTGAATTGCAAGATTGGTTGTAAGTACTCACCTTTAACACTGCAAAATTCACAAAAACCAAACCTCAATGCGCTAGGTGGAGACATGAATTTTCTTTATCTTGATAGATGGTTTTATTATGCATCAAATCCATTTTAATTAATTTATTTTGGCAGGATATAATATTTTTCTTCTAAATGAATTTTTCTAACTTAATTTTAAATTTGATAAAATAAACTTAGCCGAAAGACAAGAGAGTTGATCAGACAAAAAGTAAACCAATCAACCCTTTTAACCCTAAACCTAACACACAAAATGGGCACCATATTTTTTTTTTATTTCCAAACTACCCTTAATGTTGTAACACTAGACAAAATCTATGTATATAGCCAGTTATCTCTACACAACCTCTAAAGCCTTGAGAGTGGGACTCTTCGTTTCCTCTGGTCTCTACACAACCCATAAACTCAACAACTACTTATGTTTTCATGATTAACATATAATTCAACTGATGCAGCTGATGAAGATGAAGGTCTTGAAGGAAGATGACAACACATGTTGAAGTCATATATCAGATCAGTAATCTACCAAAGGTATAGGTAATTTAATGGTATCTATCACTCTCTCTTCAGAAGAAATTATTAATTTTTTCCTATACTAAAAGTTTTTGTGGTTCATATGCGTAAAACATATTATTACCAAGCACAAGAGCACTCAGCTTAGCATCAAAGGTACAATCTGGATCGAGTATGTGCTTGATCTGGTCCGTACAGGTACCTTGAGTGTCAGTAGAATCATCTTTCTTGAAGCCTTCAAATTTTCGAGCCCACTCAGGTGATTGATCTACCAATAACGATAGTTGTTAGAAAGCTCCTCACTAGCTTCAATATGATCCTTGGTAATGATGCCAACTCGATTTTATTTTCATGTTATAATTTTGATAATCTGTGATCTAGAATTAAAGCAACACAGAAATTAACTGTGGTGCAGGAGTTCAGTATTCAGGGAGATGAAAATATCAGAAGGAGTCCCCTAGCTGGTGTAGAGAATGCTATAGTGAAAAGAAAAAAAAAAAAAAAAAAGGCAACGGTTGTCAATTGCTGCTACCAAATCAGAGTTTCTTAGGAGAGATAGAGAATAGACAACTTGAGCCGTTTTAGTTGTAATTTATGCTGGGAGATTATGAAATTATACGGCTGTAATCTAATTTCAAACCCTAAGGAAATGCCATTGGTAACTCTCAATGGAAGTTTGCCTTTTGTGCTTCATCTTAACTTGATATGTGTGCAAATTATGTGAAGTCAATGGTATTAGTTTTTGTTTAGCAGAATGCCTGAAAGTTCTGTAGAAAGAACTGTACTGCCAATCTGATTTGATACTGTCTAAAGGCTATTTGTACTTCGGGGAGGTTCGGTGTTCCAAACAGAAATTATGTTATTAAATGTCACAAAGTCTGTGAGTTGTCATTCCAAAAAAAAAAGTTGATCTTCCGTAGTCTATGCAATTCGTAGTGGTTTCTGCTTCTGGTTTGCATTTCAAAGCACCATAGTGGTCAACAACTTTCGCTTTTTCATCAGTGCATGGGATTCCACTCTTTTGGCAACTAGCATATTTCAAGAGCTTCCAACTTCTGCTTCATTTTATTGTTCTCCATCACCAAGGCGATCCATTGAAGTTCCTAATAAGAAGCATTGAAGTCAAAAAGGAATGCTAAATTTGTACAATCATAAATTTTTCCACGCCTTCTCGCTGGGAAATCAATTCGCCACTATATTCTCCAAGGTAATCATTTCTGTTTTGCATTTTAAAGCAGCATATTGGTCAACCACTTTTGCTTTTTCATCAATGCATGGGATTCAGCTCATTTGGTTACTAGCATATTTTCAAGAGCTACCTACTTTTGCTTCATTTTATTGTTCTGTATCTCCAAGGCCATCCTGTTATAGTTCATAATACGAGGCATGCAAGTCAAAAAGGCATGCTTATCTGCTTCTTGCTGGGAAATAAATTCGCCACTATAATCTCCAAGATAATCATTAATGTTTACAAAATTCTTAAAAAATGCTCTCATCCAGAGAATGACATACTATTTCGACAGACAAGTTTGGCTTTAAGAGGCCGACTGGGGATAAGCATAGTGATTACATAAAAGATTCGCAAATAATGATCTTCGATTGGAAATCAATTCTGTGGAACCCAATCTCGAGGTGCCGAGTTATCGGTAAATTTGAGGATGGATGAAAATTAGATTGTCTAAACTTTTTATCTTCTAAAGAAAGGAAGAGGGTAGTTATTTTGATGAGCTGTAAGATACGTACGTACATAGTTTTATGGATAATATATAGAGGTACATACACTTTTAGTATAATTGCCATGACGTCAATTAATTTTTAATTTTTTATTAACCATCTTTGTTATTTGTAGTAACCAACTAAGCACGAAAATTGTAAATTTAACCAAGCCCATGCTACTGTGTTGATTTTATTGAGAAGGCTCAAGGTAGCCTCAGCACAGGTTGAACATTACAAAAAATAATTGGACTACAACCAAGATAAGGCAGTACTAAAGGCCCAAAGGAAAATACTCGAATTGTATAGGTTCCATCGTGCAAAATAACATAAAAAAAACTCATGCCATCTAGAAGTCCTTTATCACCTAGTAATCCGAGTTATTAGGGAAAAAAGGTCACGTATTTCAATGTTTTCTATTTTCTCACTTTGTGTCCTGTATTTCATGTAGTTAATCCGTGTATCCTTCCTACTTTATTGCACTTAAATAAAATTAAAATAAAATATTGTGGTGCTGTTCTAAAAATAATAGAGCCAAATAAAATTAGGATTTAGGAGAGATGCTTTCTTACAACACCAACATCATATATGAATCTGTTACAAGATTTGTTTATGCATTTCTATTGTCAAGTTATTAGCTAAAATATTTCCCTTATCAACTTTAAATCTGACACCAACCATTCCTATACCAAATAAGAGATCTATATTAACAATTATCACGTTAAGGGATTTTATAATGAGAAATTTTGGTTTAGAGATTAACATTAAGTCACTTGACAACTACATTTTTAAAGTTCTTAAACATAAAATCTACTTTACTAAACCTTATTTTTTCTTATCTAAATTAAATATATGGTTTCTTAATTTGGATAAATTATTTTATGGTAATATTAGATTAGTAATAAAATGATCGATAATATGCCTAAATTGGATTTGTACTATTAACTAGTGATATGCCTGCTAAGTGGATTAGTTGACTATACTAATTAAAAAAGAAAACCTTAATGGAATTAATCTCTCTCTCTCTCTCTCTCTCACACACACACACACATATATATATATGAAGCAAAAGAATTACAAGTTAATATTATCTCAGTGGCAGATGTACTTGAGATCTTGACTAAAAGCATGAGTCCTCCTAAGGAAGAGCATGTAATACCCGTATATTTAAAGTAAGGGTAAAGAAGTAATTTAATAAATATGACATGAAATTAAAATAATATATATGATATGAAAGATTTATTATTGAATAAAATAATTATTTTGAAAAAAAAATGGACAGCATGGGTAAGAAGAAGAAGGAAAAAGAAAAAAAAGGGACGCGTGGTGGGTAAGATGGAGAAAGAAAAAAAAATGATGTTTAAAAATAAAAAATAAAAAAAAAGAGCCAACATTTGGAAGTCCAGATGTTGGCCATATACACATATTTGCATGTAAGCCAGCACGAGTTAAAGGAAACGGTGGGGCAGTTAATGTATATATATATATATATACACACACACTTTTACTTTATTTTAATTAGTTTTACCAAATCATGTTTGGATTTCTTCTCTCATCAATTCAAACTACTTTATTTCTTTAAACACTTGGGGACTGAAAGAAATGTTGAAAGGGTAAAATTTTGAAGAGGTTTACAGGAGAAAGTTTAAGAGAGATGAGGAAAGCTCTAAGAAAAACCAAAGGTAATAATGTGAATTTTATTTTTGAAATTTAGCATACATGAAATTTCTCGGAATTCAATGTGGGAATTTTTAAAGAGTATGAATTATGGAAGAATTGAAGAATAAATTAAAATTTTCAAAATAAATATTTTGTCAGGTATTGACGATCAGCAATCAGGGTAAATTGCTAAAAATAGCAGAAAAGACAAGGAGGTGATCCACGGGTAGCTCTAAGTGCTATGTGGTGAGTTAGATTTACTTTTTGTAATCGAGATAAATATAAGATATACAGTGATAATATTTGAATTAATTATTAAATGATTTGATGATAGATGAAAGTTGGTTGATGAGTATGATAGAAATAATTGATATGTTAAAGTTTTATTATATGAGGAGTATTATTATTGAAATAATGATTAATAATTTGATAAGAACTATAAGGAAATAATTTAATGAATATAATAAAATAACAAAGAGCTGGATAGCTAAATTGAATGTTTGAATGTATTCCTATTTGTATATTGTTGTTCATAGATTTCTATGCATATGCATGAAATAAAAAGAACCGGGAAGGTAGCTGGTGTAAATGAAATAAAAGACCAAGGAAGGCAGCCGATCTATGTGAAAATAAAAGAACCAGGAAGGTAGCCGGACTAAATGAGAATAAAAGAACCGGGAATGCAGCCGGTCTAAATGAAATAAAAGAACCGGGAAGGCAGCCGGTCTGAATGAAATTAAAGAATCGGGAAAACGGTTGGTTTGAATGAGTATAAAAGAACCGGGAAGGCAGCCAGTCTAAATGAGAATAAAAGAACCGAGAAGGTAGCCGGTCTAAGCTAAACATGTTGACATGTGGGAAGACGTTCCTAAATAATAATAACATTTAAATTCATGCATTGCATTTGATTTAAATGTTAATTTTTATTGCTTGAGATGCTAAAGTGTTATTTTTTTATTGTAAATTTGTTGCTAGACGAATGAGTCACACAGAGAGACAAATATGATGATAATGAAATATGAAAGTATAATATGATAAGAATTTTCTGAGTGATTGATAATATGTTGTGAACCTCATAACGCGGTAAATGATGATGTTGAATTGAGAATTTAGATATGATTGAAAGATTGATATGTCTGATGAGTAACTTAAGAAGAGATTGTGTAATGGGAGAATTGTAAAATTAAGTAGCGATTGCAGGATATTGTTACTGAATTATATGAGGAAGGAGATGAATGAATATCGAAATATTATTAGAAGAAATTGATTATAAGATGTGAATGGGAGTATGTAATCGAGTACTTCTAGTAAATTTAATTTACCGAGCTTATGAAGCTTACTCCCCATTATTAAATAATTTCAGGTAGCAGGCAAGACAGATAGATTGGTGAGCTTAGATTTAGACGGAGTCATTATCTGTAAACCACATGGTCCACATCCTCAAACTAATGAGAAAAAAAATATTTGTAAATATTCATGCATACTATGTTATATATACTATTTAGCTGAGATCTAAATGATGTAACTCCCCTGCTGAGGGTTGAGGATTTATATATGTAGATAGTTCAATTTATAATTTTACATTGTTGCATATATGTGTCGTTCTGGGATTTCAAAAAGTGACGACACCATTTCGGGGGTGCCCAACCCGGGATGGGTCGTTACAATTTTGGTATCAAAGCATTAAATTTTATGATTCTGTAGACTGCATAAGAATTTAAAGAAGTGAAGAATTAAATAAACTATATTTTAATGCAAATTCTGAGGATGACATGTGGACATGCTAGAGCTAGAGGTAGAGTTTTGAATCAGGGGGGACATGGTAAACCCCTAATATTTACAAGAATTGAAGTAGATGGGGAGGCTAAGTCTGTGGTTCCTGCAATGGAACAGGTTGCTAGTACAGCTGGTATTAGTAAAGGTGGGAGAAAATCTGAGATTATAAGGGATGAGCTAAGAGAAGTACTTGATCGTGCGATAGAGAGAATGAATGCGGCAAAAGAAAATGCTAATAATTTGCAAAGAAGATTAGAGGAAAGAGGTATAATAGAACCTGATATGGTGAGACAAGATGTTTATGAGGGAGAAGGTGTGTTTGCACGTGAGAAGTAAGGGGATTTTTTTGTGAGATTTCTTAAGTTTAAACCCCAGTCTTTTAGAGGATCAGTAAATCCTGTGGAAGCCGAGCAATGGATTAGACATGTTAAGAAATATTTTGAAGTCTTACCAGTGACAGATAGAGAGAAGGTTGCTTTCGCTTCATTTATGCTGTATGGTGAGGCTTCTCAATGGTGGGAGGATATTCTGCCCAGGGTGAGTACACAGGTAGAACAACCCTTAACTTGGCATAAGTTTAAGGATGAGTTCTTTGAGAAATATTTTTCAGATACATTTCGAACACAACAAGAGAGAGAGAGATAGAGAGAGAGAGAGAGAGAGAGAGAGAGAGAGAGAGAGAGAGATTTTATTCACTTAAGGCAGAGTACCTTATTTATGGTAAAGTATGATAATAGATTTATAGCTCTGTCAAGGTTTTTACCTGAGTTAGTGAATACAGAATAGAGGAAATGTAAACGATTTTTAATCGGGTTACTCTATGACATTCTATCTAAACTCTCTTACATGGGTATAGGGAATTATGCTATACTGGTGGATAAAGCATTACATATTGTGAAGTATTTGATGGAGTTTGGAGGTAGGAGAGATTAGTTGAAGAGGTTTAGATTTGAGGAACCTAGAGATGGTAGCAGTATGAGTATGTAGGGTGGGAGACCACCCCAAAGGGGGCGTTCCTTGTCACAGGGAACTATAGTACAGAGTCAGAGGCAAGCAGGATCTGTTGCTTCTGTAGCTCAGAATAATATCGGTGGGACCCCTAGATTTGGGAGACAAGCTATGGGAACTGGGAGTTATGGTAAGGGAGTAAGTATGACACCAAGGAGAAGTGGTAAACTAATATATGATCGAGAGGCAAGAGTTTGTTTTAGATTTAATCAGGTAAGGCATCTGTCTTGAAATTGTCCTACTCTGATGTGCTTTATATGCGGTAAGGGATGACATGTTGGTGTAGATTATCTAGTGGGGAAATCTGTTGAGATAGATGCTGGAGGAGGTGGGAGAAGACAGGTGGGGAGAGGTGGTGGATTAAGGAGTATGTGGGGCAGAGGTAGAGAATCAGTAGCTGAGAGAGGACACGGTAGCCAGTTACAGTCCAGAGACAGCAAAGTCTATATGTTGACCCAACAGGATGCACATGCCACTCCTAATGTTTTTATGGGTATAGTATCTATTCTTAATAAACCTGCTAGATTATTGATTGATCCTGATGCAAACCATTATTTTGGATCCAGTGTTTATATGAAATCTATTGATGCTAGTGTTAGTCCTTTGATGCATGCTATTGTTGTTGAGGTTCCTATTAGGGATAGGGTTATTATCAGGACAATTTATCGATGTTGTGTGAGTATGGATGGAAGAGAATTTGAAGTTGGTTTGTTGCCTTTAGGTATGACAGATTTCAATTTAATTTTGAGAATGAATTGGTTATCAGCATATCATGCTTGGGTAGGTTGCTTTAGAAAAAATGTGATGTTTAAGATACCAGGACAAGAGGAGTTTAATTTTCAGGAAGAACGTAAAATACTTGCCAACTATCTTATTTCTATCCTGACTACTAGTAAATGGTTGAAGAAAGGTTATGAGATGTATTTGGCATATGTGGTGGATTCTAGAAAGAAGATTAGGAAGTTAGAAGAAATCTTTGTAGTGAAAGATTTTTTTTGACGTATTCCCTGAGGAGTTGTCTGGTTTGCCTCTCGATAGGGAGATTGAGTTTTCTATCGAGGTGATTCTGTAATCAGCACCCATATCTATAGCACCTTATAGAATGGCACCAGCTGAGTTAAGAAAGATGAAAGTTCAGCTTCAGGATTTGCTAGATAAACAGTTTATTCGACCTAGTATGTCACCTTGGGGAGCCCCTGTGTTGTTTGTAAAAAAAATGATGGGACAATGAGGTTGTATATTGATTTTAGACAGTTGAATAAGATTACCATCAAGAATAGATATCCTTTGCCTAGGATAGATGATATATTCGAGCAGTTACAGGGAGCTAGAGTGTTTTCTAAGATATACCTAAGATCGAGTTATCATCAATTGAGGATAAAGGAGGGGGACGTGCCTAAGACTGCTTTTAGGGCACATTATGTCCATCATGAGTTCATTGAAATGCCATTTGGGTTTACTAAAGCTCCTGTAGCATATATGGATCTAATGAATCGAGTGTTTAAACCATTCTTGAATAGATTTATGATTGTATTTATTGATGATATTATGGTATATTCCAAGAATGAAGAGAAGCATGAACAACATTTAGAGATAGTGCTAGGAATTCTAAGGAGAGAGAAATTATATGCAAAGTTCTCTAAATGTGAGTTTTGATTGAGTGAAATATCTTTCTTTGGATATGTAATATCTAGTGATTGTATAATTGTTGATCCACAAAAGGTAGAGGCTCCCTTGTGCCAAAAAAAATCAAAATTTTCATGCCTTCTAGAAGTCCTACATCATTGAGCAACCCAAGTTATAGCAGAAAAAAAAGGTCGCGTATTTTGATGTTTCAATTTTTTTTTATTTTCTCATTGCGTGTTCTGTATTTCGTGGAGTTAATCTGCGTATCTTTTGTGCTTTATTACACTTGAACAAAAAAAATTTTTCCCTATTCTAAAAAAAAATAGAGTGAAATAAAAATAAGTTTTAGGAGAGATGCATTCTTATGTACACCAACTTTATATATGAATAGAATCCTGTTACAGGATTTCTTTACGTATTTCTATTGTCAACTATTAACAAAAATGTTGGAAATCACCTCAAGAATGATCCCAGGTTGTGATCTTCCAAACAACTCAAGTCTAGAATGACTTGTAATAAAATCGAAATAAAACAAAAATCAAACCAATCAAAGAAAGAACACAAGTGATTGTTTTCGGGGTTCGGCAATGTGCCTACGTCCCCGTAAGCTCCTCCAAGCTCTCTACGCTAAATCAATGAGTTCTTACAATTACTACTACACCTCTTTAAGAAAACGATCTAATCTTGATCTTAACACCGTTCTTGAAGAACGAAAGAAGAGAAAAAGAAAGTGATAAGGACTGAGTGTTTCCCTGGAATTTTCTATGGGAAAATTCCACTTACAAAGCCCTTGATCCCCAATCTATACTACTCTCTCTCTAAACAACCAGCCTCTCTTGAATGAGTCTCTCTCCTGTGTTTAGTGTCTTTGCACTCTCACACACCATGTGTTCTATTTCACACACACTTGCACACTCTCATGTCTTGTCTTGTTAAGATTGAAGCTAGGTGACCCTTTATATAGTGCACCACTTCTTGAACCTATCTTGAAGTCAATCTCAACCCTTAGATCTTTGAGGACAAATCAATCATAGCCCTTCAACAAGTCTAAGTGATCTTGTGCATTTTGATTAAGCCTCACACATCAATCCAAAGTACTAGTCATGAAGCATTAGGTGTGCCTAGCGCCGCGACTTATAACAGGGCAGGCCACGGCTCAAGCCAGGGCACACTTCCTCTTTCTTCTGGCGCCCTCCTTTAGGTGCGGTGCACACCTAGCTATAAGACTCTTCCTTGCTGGGGGGTGAGGTGCACACTTCCTAGGGTGCGGCACACACCTGGGACTGAAAACTTCTCTTTGCTGGGGGGTGAGGCGCACACCTCCTGGGACAAATACCAACCATCTATCTCTACCTTTATCTAAGCGATTAAACCTGAACTCATTGTGCAGAGAAAATCACAGATTTATGCAGCACCCACAATTTCTTTCCAACTTCTTCTAAATCTTAAGGACACGATCGAAGATTGATCTCAATACCGTTCTTGAATCACCCTCAAGAACATGATCAGATCTTGATCTCTACTCTGTTCTTGAATCACCCAAGAAGTTTATCTTTGATTCTTGGAGTCTTGCTCCGATAACATCATGTTCTTGCTCCGATACTCGCCAATCTTGGCTTTGATACCACTTGTTGGAAATCACCTCAAGATGCCCAGGTGATGATCTTCCGAACAACCCAAGTCTAGAATGACTTGTAATGAACCGAAACAAACTAATCAAAGAAAGAACACATGCAAATGTTATCGAGGTTTGGCAATGTGCCTACGTCCTCATGAGCTCCTCCAAGCCCTCTACACTAAATTAATGGTTCTTACAATTACAGCAACTCCTCTTCAAGAATCCTCTTGTTCTTGAAGAACGAAAGAAGAGAAAAAAGAAAGTGATAAGGACTTGTGTTTCCTTGGAATTTTCCCCAAGAAAATTCCACTACAAAGCCCTTTAATCCTCGATCTATACTACTCTCTCTCTAAACAATCAGCCTCTCTTGTTGAGATCTATTCTAGTGCCTCTCTTGTGTTTTGTGTCTTTGAACTCTCACACTTGCACTTGAATTCTCTTGTATGATGATTGTGTTGATGATTCTCTTGATCAATTGTGTCTTCACTTGTTGTTAGAAGACCCTTTATATAGAGCACCAACTTCTTCATCCAATCTTTGAGATCAATCATAACCCTTAGATCTCCAAGAACCAAAAACTCATGGTTCTCTAAGAATCTAAGTAAACCTGTGCGTTTTAACCATGTGCCACGCACCTTTCAAAGAGGCTAAAACAATATGCATTAGTGTGCCTGGCGTCGCGGCCCAAAACAGGGCTGGCCAGGGCTCAGAACAAGACACAACTTCTCCATGTGCTAGGTGCCACGGCGCACACTGCCCAGAAGTCACCCATCAGCTGGAGCCGCGGCGCACCAAGGCTGGGCCATAGCGCACACTAGTAGAGGACCTTTTCTCCCTTGTTGTAGGCTGCGGCACCAGAAGCTCCAGAAGCCTCATTCTTCAACCCGTTTAATCTTTGGACAAATACCAACAAAAAATATTTTTATTATCAACTTAAAATCTAACGCCAACCATTTCTATACCAGATAAGAGAGCTAGTATTAATAGTTATCAAGTTCAGGTATTTTATATTGTGAAATTTTGTTTTAGAGATTGACAATAAGTTACTTAACAAATACATATAAAGTTCTTGAACTTAAAATCTATTTTACTAAACAATATCTTGTCTAATTTAAATTAAATCTACAGTTTCTTAATTTGGATAAAGAATTTTATAGTAGTATTTGATTAACAATAAAATGATGGATAATGTACCTAATTTTGAATTATACAATGAATCTAGTGTTATCTCTACAAAATCGATTAGTTGACTGTACTAAATAATGAAGAAAATCTTTGATCTAGAATTAAAGCAACACAGAAAATGAAATTAACTATTGAAAATTTGATCTTCCATAGTCTATGCAATTCCTAATGGTTTTCACTTTTGGTTTGCATTTCAAAGCAGCATATTGGTCTATCATTTTCACTTTTTCATCAATGCATGGGATTCAGCTCATTTGGTTAGCAGCATATTTTCAAGAGCTTCCAACTTCTACTTCATTTTATAGTTCTTTTTCTCCAAGGCCTTCCGCTGAAGTTCATAATTAGAGGCAAGCAAGTAAAAAGGAATGCTGAATTTATACAATCATAAATTTTACCATGCTTATTTGCTTCTCGCTGGGAAATAAATCTCCATGATTATCATTATTGTTTACAAAATTCTTAAAAAATTGTTCTGAGCCAGAGAATGACAAACAATTTCAACAGACAAGTTTGTATTCAAGACGCCGACTGTGGATGAGCTTACTGATTACTTAAAAGATTCGTAAATGATAATCTTCGGTGGGATATTAATTCTGCGGAAGCCGGTCTCGAGGTTCCGAGGTGCCGAGTTACTGGTAAATTTTAGAATAAATGAAAATTAGGTTGTCTAAAAACTTTTTCTTCTAAAGAAATGAAGAAGGTAGTTATTTGGATAAGCCTTTTTCATTAAAATATGTACGTGCACAGTTTTATGGATAATATAATGTACTATATATTCGGTACATACCCTTTTAGTATAATTCTGTTGACGTCAATTAATTTTAATTTTTTTATTACACTTCTCTGTTATTTGTGGTAACCCTCGAAGTATGAAACACATATTGTTGCAGATTTTATTGAGGAGGGTCAAGGTTGCCTCAACGCAAGTTGAACATCACAAAAAATAGTTGGATTGTAACCAAGATAAGGCAGTACTACTCAATGTTATTAGTGGAGACAATAAACAAAGAAACTTTCGGTGCCACCCACAACCTTTCGGTGCCGCCCCTTGATTTGTTTTTTCCTTCACCCACAGCATTTGAGAAATGTTAAGCCTATAAATAGGCTTTGAACCTTGGGTTCTAAGCACAACAAAAAAACAAGAGAAAAATAAGTGAGAGACAGAGCACTGCTCTAATTTTCTCTGAGCTTTTGCCAAATAGTTAAATATTTTGGGTGTGGGTCCGAGGAGTAGGCACATTGCTAAACCTCGTTAAATCTCTGTGTTCAATTCTTTGTGTGTGCGCGTTGTTCAAATTCTTGCTATTTCCTTAACAACTGGTATCAGAGTGTTTGGTGATAAATTTCTGTCTATCTTTTTTTGTGAGGTTACTATTCATATAAATAGTGAATTTTGTGAATAGTGATATTTTGCCCGTGGTACCGATTCATCAGTAACGGTGTTCTAATACACGGAGACTCACAAGAATTTTCAGAAACGATCTAGAGCTCTAGTATTCGAGTGGAAACAATAGCGGACGAAGGTAAAGCAAGGATCGAGAAGTTCAATGGAGCAAACTTCGGATTTTAGAAGATGCAAATAGAGGATTATCTTTACCAGAAAGACCTCTATCTTCCTTTTGGCGGCAAAACAAAGAAACAATAGGAAATGACAGATGAACAATGGGAGGTGCTGGACAGGAAAGCTCTTGGCACGATCAGACTCTCTCTCACTGCAACTGTCGCGTTCAACATCTCGAAGGAGAAAACCACTGCAAATTTAATGGCGGCTCTGTCCAAAATGTACGAGAAGCCATCAGCCTCAAATAAGGTATTCTTGATGAAAAGAATCTTCAATATGAAGATGAAAGACGGCGGTAGCATCACTGAACTTTTGAACGGTTTCAACACACTGACAAGTCAGTTGGAATCTGTTGGGATCAGCTTCGACGATGAAGTTAGAGCACTGCTAACTTTGTCATCGTTACCAGATAGCTGGGATAGTCTGGTAATGGCTGTTAGTAACTCTTCTGGTTCTGGAAAGCTAAAGTTCGATGACGTTGTGGGAGTTCTTCTAAGCGAAGAATTGCGCAGAAGATCTTCAGGATCTGCGAAAACGTCTGGGAACGCTTTGAGCGTAGAAGAAAGAGGAAGATCTTCAAATAGAGGAAACAAGAACCGTGGAAGTTCTAAATTTAGGAAGAGTAAATCAAGAGGTCAAAAATCAAGAAGTGGATGTTGCAGGAACTGCAGAAAGAAAGGACATCTGATGAGAGATTGCAAAGCACCAAAGCATAATGATAATCAGGAAAGTAAAAACTCTATTAATCTTTCTGATAAAGATTATGATGCTTTGATCATTTCTGTTGTTGTTCGTAATGATTTGTGGGTGATAGATTCTAGTGCATCTTTTCATGCTACTTGTCAGAATGAGATACTCCAAAATTATGTGCAGGGTGAATTCAGGAAAGTATATCTCGGAGATGATGAACCATGCAACATAATTGGAAGAGGAGATGTACAGATAAACCTGGTGAACGGGACTACCCTACATTTGAAGGACGTGCGACATGTTCCGAATCTCACACGGAATTTGATATCAGTAGGCCAACTGTCAGATTCAGGATGCAGAACCACTTTCACAAGTGATTCATGGAAGGTGTCGAAAGGGGCTATGGTGATAGCTCACGGAAAGAAAGAAGGCACTCTCTATGTGACGAGTAGAACAAATAGTGTTCTAACAGCTGCATCAACAGATTTGAGCGCAGAAACCTGGCACCGCAGACTTGGGTACATGAGTGAGAAAGGTATGAAGGTCATGCTATCAAAAGGGAAGATTCCAAATTTGAATCATCTGGACCTGAGCTTTTGTGAAGACTGTCTCTTTGGAAAGCAGAAAAAGGTGAGTTTTTCTAAGACGGGCAGAAAACCAAAGCTTGAAAAGCTGGAATTGGTCCATACAAACGTGTGGGGACCAACTAAGGTACCATCTCTTAATGGGTCTCAATACTATATTACTTTTATTGATGATGCCACTAGGAAGTTATGGGTAAATTTCTTAAAGCATAAATCTGATGTATTTGATGTCTTCAAAAAGTTGAAAGCTATGGTTGAGACTGAAATAGGTCGGAAGCTAAAGTGTCTAAGGTCAGACAATGATGGAGAATATTGCAGCGATGAATTTGAGGAATATTATCCTCTCAGTGGTGTCAAGAGACAGAAGACAATTCCTAAAACACCACAGCAAAATGGAGTGGCAGAATGCATGAACCGAACCATTAATGAACGTGCTAGAAGCATGAGGATTAATGTTGGATTACCTAAACAGTTTTGGGCAGAAGCGGTGAACACATCAGTCTATCTGATCAACAGAGGACTATCTGTTGCACTTGAGTTTGGACTTCCAGAAGAAGCGTGGATGGGAGAAGAGGTAAACCTATCACACTTAAAAATATTTGGTTGCACCTCTTATGTCCATATAAACTCATATGAAAGGTCTAAACTAGACCCAAAATCCAAAAAGTGTGTCTTTGTTGGATATAGCATTAATGAGTTTGGCTATCGGTTTTGGGATCCAGAAAACCGAAAAGTCTTCAGAAGTAGAGATGTAGTGTTTAACGAGAATGTTCTATATAAGGACATGATGAAACAAGTGGAAAGGGAAACATAAAAGAAAGAGTTTGTAGAACTTGATGAAATTTCTACAAAAAGAGTGTTACAACCCAGAGATGAGAATATAGAATCTCACACTCCTGTTCCCCAAGTTCTCCCTCAAGAATTGAGGAGATCAGAAAGAGTTAACAAAGGTCAACTCCCAGCTCGCTATTTAACATCTCTGAATTATTTGTTATTAACTGACAATGGTGAACCAGAATGTTATGAAGAAGCAATGCAGGTTAAGGATAAGCTTAAGTGGTAGGCTGGAATGAATGAAAAAATGGACTCCTTGATAGCAAATCAGACATGGGATTTGGCTGAGCTTCCAGAAGGAAAAAAGACTTTGCATAACAAGTGGGTTTACAAGTTGAAGGAAAAACATGATAGAACTAAGCGATAGAAGGTCAGGCTGGTAGTAAAGGGATTTCAACAGAAGGCAGGTATCGACTATACTGAGATTTTCTCTCCTGTTGTGAAGTTGTGTATCATCAGATCTGTTTTGAGCATTGTTGCAGTAGAGGACTTACATCTAGAACAACTAGATATGAAAACCGCTTTCCTTCATGGTGATCTAAATGAAGATATCTACATGAAGCAACCACAAGGGTATAAAGAACTATGGAAGGAAGAGTTGGTCTGTAAGCTAAAAAAAAAGCTTTAAATAGGCTCAAAAAGAGTTGGTCTCCACTACTCAATGTTATTAGTGGAGACAATAAACAACAAAACTTTTGGTGCCACCCACAACCTTTCGGTGCCGCCCCTTGATTTGTTTTTTCCTTCACCCACAGCATTTGAGAAATGCTAAGCCTATAAATAGGCTTTAAACCTTGGGTTCTAAGCACAACAAAAAAACAAGAGAAAAATAAGTGTGAGAGATAGAGAGTTTTTTAAAACTCAAGTGAGTTGCTTTTGTAGCAGAGCACTGCTCTAATTTTCTCTGGGCTTTTGCCAAATAGTTAAATATTTTGGGTGTGGGTCCGAGGAGTAGGCACATTGCTGAACCTCGTCAAATCTCTGTGTTCAATTCTTTGTGTGTGCGCGTTGTTCAAATTCTTGCTATTTCCTTAACACTTAAGCCCCAAATGAAAATTCTCAAACTGTATAGGCTACCTCATGCAAAATAACATCAAAATTCTCAAACCGTATAGGCTATCTCAAGAGTAATTCGATTTATTGCGAAAAAAAACAATAGTGTATTTCGATGTTTCAATTTTTGCCAATTTCTCATTGCTTGTTAAATATTTCGTGGAGGTGTATCCTTCTTGATTTAATACACTTAAATAAAAATATTGTTTTACTGTTACAAAAAATTTAAAGTGAAATGAAAATACAATTTATCAGAGATTCATTCTTACCTACACCAACTTCATATATGAATAGAATCTAGTTACACGATTTTTATATGTATTTCCATTGTCGAGTTATTAACTATAATATTTCCACTATCAGCTTTAAATCGAACACCATCCATTCCTATATGAGATAAGAGAGCTAGTATTAATAGTTATGAGGTTCAGGCATTTTATAATGAGAAATTTTGTTTTAGAGATGAATATTAAGTTCTTGAACTTCTAATCTATTTTACTAAACCTTATCTTGTCTTATTTAAATGAAATCTATGGTTTCTTAACTTGGATAAAGTACTTTATAGTTGTATTAGATTAAAAATAAAATGATAGTTAATGCGCCTAAATTTGATTTTTACAATGAATCTAGTGATATTTCAGCTAAGTGGTTTAGTTAACATTACTAAATAATGAAGCAAACCTTGGTGGAACAAATCACACACACACACACACACACATATATATACATTTGCCTCCTTAAAATAGTATTAATATATATATATATATATATATATATATATATATATATATATATATATATTCAGCAAAAGAATTAAATTTGATACTATTTTAAGGAGGCAAATGTACTTGTGATCTTGACAAAAAGCATGAGTTCTCCTGAGGAAGAGCATAGAGCAAAAAAATCATGACGATACATAAATATGAAAAAAGGAATAACACACCGCAAAAATTTAATGAACATTGGATAATTCCTTGTACATATTTTAAATATTTATGAATTGAAAGATTTGTTGTAAGTACCACCATTAACATTGCACAATTCGTAAAAATCAGACCTTTATGCGCTAGGTGGAGACATATCAAGCCTCCATTATCTTGATAGATGGTTTAATAATCAATAAACTCCAATTTAATTAATTTGTTTTGGTAGGATAAGATAAGCTTCTTCTAACTGAATTGTTTGTTTAAATTTGAAAAAAAAAAGTTAGCTAAAAGATAAAAGAGTTGATAAAACCAAAAGTAAATCGATCAACTGTGTTTAACCCTAAACAAAACACACAAAATGACCACAATATTTGTTTAATTCTAAATTACCCTTGAAGTTGTAACCCTAGATTACATCTATGTATATATCAACTTATTTGTACACAACCTCTAAAGCATTGAGTGTGAGGGTTGCCTCTCCCTTTACTCTGATCTGTACACAACCCATAAACTCACCAACTACTTATGTTTTCTTGGTTACTGTTTATTCAACTGATGCAACTGATGAAGATGAAGGTCTTGAAGGAAGATGGAAATACATGTTGAAACTATATCCACTTATCTATACACAACCTCTAAAGCATTGAGTGTGAGGGTTGCGTCTCCCTTTACTCTGATCTCTACATAACCCATAAACTCACCAACTACTTATGTTTTCTAGGTTACAGTTTATTCAACTGATGCAACTGATGAAGATGAAGGTCTTGAAGGAAGATTGAAATACATGTTGAAACTATATCCACTTATCTATACACAACCTCTAAAGCATTGAGTGTGTGGGTTGCCTCTCTCTTTACTCTGATCTCTACATAACCCATAAACTCACCAACTACTTATGTTTTCTTGGTTACAGTTTATTCAACTGATGTAACTGATGAAGATGAAGGTCTTGGAGGAAGATGTAAATACATGTTGAAACTATAGATCAGATCAGTATTCTACCAAAGGTATATTCACTTTAGTGAAACTAGCTATTGAAAATTTGATCTCGCATCGTCTTTGCAATTCCTAACGGTTTTCGCTTCTGGTTTGCATGTTTAAGCAGCATATTGATCAACCACTTTCTCTTTTTCATCAGTACATTGGAGTTTGGTTTCAACACGTCGACTGGGGGTGAGCTTAGAGATTACATAAAATATTCGCAAATGATGATCTTGGATGGGACATCAATTCTGCAGAAACCAGTCTCGAGGTACATAGTTATTGGTAAATTTGAGAATAGATGCAAATTAGGTTGTCTGAAAAGTTTTTCTTATGAAGAAAGAATGAATGTAGTTATTTGGATGAATGTTTTCCAGTAAGATATGTGTGTATGTAGTTTTATGGTTAATATAATGTACTATATATAGATGTACATACACTTTTAGTATAATAGAAATGACACCAATTAATTTTATTTTTTTAAACTTCTCTGCAGTAACAAACAAAGTATGAAAGTTGTAAATTTAATGAAGCACATGTTATTGTATATTTTATTGAGAAGGCTCAAGGTTTCCTCAGCGCAAGTTAACATCACAAAAAAATAATTGGATTGCAAACAAAATAAAGCAGTGCTACTCAAGGCCCAAAGGAAAATACTGAAATCGTATAGGCTCCCTTGTGCAAAAAAACATCAAAATTTTCAAGCCTTCTAGAAGTCCTACATCATTAAGCAATCCAAGTTATTAATGTATTATTGTTAATGTATTATATCACACATTGGTTGTATATAGTTTTGCCTCTCCTATTGGCTTGTATAAATAGGATAGCTCCCTTGTAAATAAATCACATCATTCAATACAATTATCCTCTTTATATTGTCTCACTTCCTCTCTTAAATTCAACATGGTATCAGAGCCATAATGGTTCTCGGTATATTAAGAGTTGAGTATGCTCTGTGATTACCACTATTAGTGGATCATTCACATCAAAAAAACTTCTAGTATATCCTTTTCATACCTGTCGGGTCATCACTATAGTCGAAGTCCATTCTCCATCGACTTCATCTCCGCTGCTGCTCCTGTTTCAAATACACTGCTACCACGTCAGCCCTAAAAGCCACATCAGCACCACCTCACAGCCATATCAGTGCCACGTCACCCATTGACCACCCCATCATCAGTTGACCGCCACGTCATCGATTTCTTGGAGGTTCACCTTCCTCTTTGCGCCTATGGCTAAATCGTACTTACCCCGGGTTAATACTACTGTTCTGGATGAATCTAATTATGTTGTGTGGGCTCAAGAAATATCTGGTTTCCTCCGTGGATGAAAGTTGTGGCATTACGTGACTGGAGATATCACTGAACCCAAGAAGAAAGACGACGAAGATGCTAACAAATATATTGACCGTCTAGAGGACTGGGATAGTAAAAATCACCATATTCTCACATGGTTTCGTGCCACTATTATCCTAGAAATTAAACTTCAATTTGGTACACTCCATACAGCTAAAGAAGCTTGGGATCTTCTCCAACATCGCTACCCTAAAGCAGACATCTCAAATCGGTATTGTCTTCTTTCCACCCTTCATAGCATGCGCCAAGAACCTGGACAAACTATCAACAGTTTTCTATCTCAGATGACTGTCGTGTGGAACCAATTAGCTCTCACTAAGCCAACTTAGGAATGCATAAAAGATGTTGATGTTCATAGAAAGTACCGAACTGAAACACGTATTATGCAATTCCTAATGGGCTTGAGAGAGGAATTTGAAACTGTTCGAGCTTTAATCCTATACTGGGGTGCGATACCTCCCCCTAAACGACGTTCTTTCTAATCTACTCAGTGAGGAAACACGTCTCGACACATTACAAGGATCTCATACAGATGTTGCCCTTGCAGCATCTGTTGCTCTTGCCACACCAGCGGCTAAGACAAACCCATACCAGAAGCCCTTATATTGCAACTATTTCCATTCACAAGGGCATGAATTACTCAAATGTCCTTCTCGCCTGTGTAAAGTCTGCAGAGAACCAGGTCTCTATCTTGTAGACTGCCCTAAACTTCTATCTGAAAATCAGTCAAATGGGAACCAATATCGCTTTCGAGGCTCATCCAATCGGTTCTATTCCAAGTCAAAGAATACTGTTGTTGTAGCCATTGATGCTACACCAACTTTATCTAGCTCTCTACTTGATTGGAGTGGTTCTGCACCGTTCTTACCGAGGCTTTAAATAAAACTGATAACAATATAGCCATGTCAGCTACACCAGGTACATCGTGATGGTATTTTGATTCTGCTTGTTGCAATCATATGACTTCTGATGCCTCTATATTTTCCTTTAAAACCCGTGATAAGCATGCACCTACTATTTACACTGCCAATGGATCAAATATGTTGGTCAGCCACAGTGGACATGTTGACAGTTCTCATTTATCTCTCCTTGACATATATTTGGTTCCTAATGTTACGCTTAACCTTATATCTGTTGGACAACTATGTGATCTTGGACTTGATTTGCATTTTTCTTCTACTGGTTGTCGTGTGCAGGACCCTCAGACAGGAAAACTCCTTAGATCCGACCGTAAAGTTGGATGCCTCTATGAGCTCATTCACCTCCAAGTCCCATCTTCACCGTCATGAAACCAATCAGCCGCATCCATCCCAGCACTCTCACCCGTGGAATTGTGGCACTCTCGGTTAGGTCACACTTCATCCAACCCTCTACGTTCTCTTATTTCTAGTGGTCAGTTAGGTTCATTTTAGCATTAGTCTTTTCATTGTATTCATTGTCAACTTGCAAAACAATTAGCTTTACCTTTTAATGAGAGTCAGTCTGTTTCCTTTGCACCTTTTGATTTAGTACATTCTGACGTTTGGGGGCCTTCTCCTCATGCATCAATGGGTGGTGCTCACTATTTTGTTATATTTGTGGATGACTATTCTCGTTATATTTGGTTGTTTCTTATGAAAAGTAGATCTGAACTCTTTCAAATATATTCTGATTTTTCTTTTATGGTTCAAACCCAATTCTCTCGGAAGATCAAATTTTTCGTTCAGATAATGCAATAGAATATAAAAACCGTGCATTTCTAAACCTACTTCACAAAAATGGCACGCTCCCCTACCGCTTGTGCCCTGGAACCTCTCAACAAAATGGATGAGCTGAACGCAAACAGCGACATATTCTTGACACCGTTCATGCTCTACTCATTTCGTCATCATGTCCTGAATGTTTCTAGGGTGATGCTTCCTTAACTGCAGTGTACACAATCAATTGTGTCCCTTCCACTACAATCCAGAATCAGTCTCCATTCAAGCATCTTTTTGATAAACCTCCTGATTACTCTAACCACAGAATCTTTGGTTGCGCTTGTTTTGTTCTTCTCAAACCACATGAACACAAAAAATTGCAACCAATGGCTCATCTGTGTTATTTCATTGGATATGGTATTGAATATAAGGGGTATCGGTGTTGGGATTCTATTTCTAAAACTCTTCATATCTCTTGTCATGTCATTTTTTGGGAACATCAAATGTTCTCTTCCTTACGATCATTTGACATGTCAACTATTACTAACTCCAGATTCTTTACTGATCCATCTATTGAGTTATTTCCTGAGAATCTAGTTTCAAGTACTGTTGAGTCCACCTCAGAATCATCAGCTGATATCACCCTTTCCGTTTCGGAACCACCAGCTGATCCTACCTCTCCAGACCCAACTCCAGCTCCAGAACCATCAGCTGACCTCACCTCTTTGACTCAATTGGTTATGCCCAAGGATATTCTTATGTCTGATGAGTCTGCACCGACTCTCTTTGAGAGCCATCCTCTATATTACCCCCGTAGTTCTACCAGGGTAACTCATCACCCTTCTCATCTTGCTGATTACCATTGTGATTTTCATTGTTTTTCCACTATACTTCATCTGCATGAGCCTCAATCCTATAAGGAAGCTAGTACTAATCCTCTTTAGCAGAAAGCAATGGATGAAGAACTTCAGGCCCTAGCTAAAACTCATACCTGGGATATTGTTGATCTGCCCCCTGGAAAAACTCCTATTGGGTGTAAATGGGTGTTTAAGATCAAGACGTTTTCTGATGGCTCTGTTGAATGATATAAAGCCCGACTTGTTGCCAAGGGATTTGCTTAGGAATATGGCATTGATTATAAAGAGACATTTGCTCTAGTGGTGGGCTCACATCTGTCCGTACACTCCTTGCTGTCGCCGCCATTCGAAGATGGACTCTATTTCAAATGGATGTCAAAAATGCATTTCTTAATGGAGATCTTCTTGAAGAAGTCTATATGCATACCCCTCTCGGCTTGGATGCCGCTTGAAACAAATTTTGTCATCTTCGCCATGCCCTATATGGTTTGAAACAAGCTCCACGTGCCTGGTTTTCCAAATTCAGCACTACTATTCATCAGTTTGGGTTCACACTGAGTGCTTATGATTCAGCTCTGTTTATCCGGCATACTGCCAACGATATTATCCTTCTTTTACTGCACATGGATGAAATGATTATTACTGGAGATGATCTACATGGTATTTCTGAACTTAAAAAAATTTTCAGTGGCCAATTTGAGATGAAAGATCTTGGCATACTCACCTATTTTCTTGGCCTCAAAGTCTCATCTAGTTCTGATGGATTTTT
The DNA here is from genome assembly GCA_023935145.1 of Bretschneidera sinensis. Lineage (NCBI taxonomy): Eukaryota > Viridiplantae > Streptophyta > Magnoliopsida > Brassicales > Akaniaceae > Bretschneidera > Bretschneidera sinensis. Next base: position 89,852,595 of record CM043701.1, read on the forward strand.
TCTCTCTCAGGCCAAATATGCCTCAGATCTCCTTTCCAAGGCTGGGATCACTGACTCAACCACTACCACTACTCCTCTTGAGCCAAACATCAGACTTACCCCACTCGATGGTTCACCTCTTCAGGATGCCACTCTATATCGCCAACTGGTTGGAAGTTTTGTATATCTTACTGTCACTCGCCCTGACATTGCCTATATCGTTCATCAAGTTAGTTGGTTCTTGTCCGCTCCTCGAACCACCCATTACTCGGCTGTTCTTCGCATTCTTCAGTATGTCAAGGGTACTTTATTTCATGGGCTTCATTTATCAGCACAGTTTTCCCCTGTCTTACAAGCCTATTCTGATGCTGATTGGGCTGGAGACCCTACCGACAGACGTTCAACCGCTGGTTATTGTTTCTTTTTGGGCAATTCTCTCATTTCCTGGCGTAGTAAGAAACAAACTGTGGTTGCTCGCTCTAGTACTGAAGCTAAATATCGTGCCATGACTGATGCAACTCAAGAACTTCTTTGGCTTCGATGGCTACTCGCTGATATGGGTATCTCTTCTCCTGCTGCCACTATCCTACACTGTGACAACAGGAGTGCTATTCAGATCGCTCACACTGATGTCTTCCACGAGCGTACAAAACACATCGAGAATGATTGCCACTTCATCCATGATCACATTCTCTAGAATACGGTTCGTCTACAATCCATCAGTTCAACCGATCAGACAGCTGACATTTTCACTAAGGCTCATCCACCCATACGCTTTCACTCTCTGGTTTCCAAACTCAAGTTCACCTCCTACTTACCACCTTGAGTTTGAGGGGGGATGTTAATGTATTATAGTTAATGTACTATATCCCACATTGGTTGTGTATAGCTTTGCCTCTCCTACTGACTTGTATAAATAGGATAGCTCTCTTGTAAGTAAATCACATAATTCAATACAATTCTCCCCTTTGTATTGTCTCACTTTCTCTCTTAAATTCAACACAAGTTATTGCAGAAAAAAAAAGATCTCATATTTTGATGTTTCAATTTTTGTTATTTTCTCATTCTGTGTTCCGTATTTTGTGGAGTTAATCCGTGTATCCTTCCTGCTTTATTGCCAAGACTATCGTTAAGATGCAAAGATATGAAGGAACAAATAATGCATCGTGAAAAGTTAATGAACATTGGATAATTCCTTGTAGATATTTTAAATATTTATGAATTGCAAGATTTGTTGTAAGTACCACCATTAGCATTGTACAATTCACAAAAATCAAACCTGAATGCCCTAGGTGGAGACATAAGAATCCTCCATTATTTTGATAGATGGTTTAATACTACATCAACTCCAATTTAATAAATTTGCTTTGGCAGCATTTAATAAGCTTTTTTAAATGAATTATTCCTTTATATTTGAAAAAAATAACTTAGCTAAAAGACAAGAGAGTTGATAAGACCAAAAGTAAATCGATCAATTGCGTTTAACCCTAAACCAAACACACAAAATGACCACAATATTTGTATTAATTCTCAAACTACCCTTAAAGTTGTAACCCTAGACTACATCTATGTATATAGGCACTTATCTTTACCCAACCTCTAAAGTCTTGAGAGTGAGCGGCGCCTCTTCCTTTCCTCTGGTCTCTACACAACACAACCCCTAAACTCACCAACGACTTATGTTTTCATGATTACAATTGATTCAACTGGTGCAACTGATGAAGATGAAGGTGTTGAAGGAATATTGCAACACTTCTTGAAGCCATAGATCAGATAAGTAATCTACCAAAGGTATATGCAATTTAATGGTTTCTATCACTCTCTCTTCCGAAGATTTTCTTTTTCTTTCAATTTTTTCTGGTTGATATGCAGCAAATCCTCTTAATATGAAGCACAACAGCACTCAGCTCATCATCAAAACATCAATCTGGATGGAGCATGTGCTGGATCTGATCCATACAGGTGCCTTGAGTGATAGAAGAATCATCTTTCTTGGAGCCTTTGAGTTTTCGAGCCAGTTCAGGTAATTGATCTGATCAATAACGATATTCATTAGAAAGCTCAGCACTAGCCTCAATATGATCCTAGGCAAAGATGCCAAATCGATTTTATTTTCATTTTATGATCATGATAATCTTTGATCTAGAACGAAAGCAATACAGTAAGTGAAATTAACTTTTGAAAATTTGATCTTCCATAGTCCATGCAATTCCTAATGGTTTTTGCTTTTGGTTTGCATTTCAAAGCAGCATATGGGTCTACCACTTTTGCTTTTTCATCAGTGCATGGGATTCAGCTCTTTTGGTTACCAGCATAGTTTCAAGAGCTTCCAACTGCTCCATCATTTTATTGTTCTGTATCTCCAAGGCCATCCGCTGAAGTTCATTACTAGAGGCAAGTAATTCAAAAAGGAATGGTGAATTTGTACAATCATAAATTCTACCATGCTTAACTGCTTCTCGTTGGGAAATAAAACTCTATGATTATCATTATTGCTTACAAAATTCTTAAAAAATTAGTCTCATCCTGAGAATGATATACTATTTCAACTGACAAGTTTAGACGCCTACTGTGGATGAGCTTAGTGATTTCATAAAATATTCACAAAATGATGATCTTCGATGGAACATCTGCGGAAGCCAGTCTCGAGATGCCAAGTTACTGGTAAATTTGAGAATTGATGACGATTAGATTGTCTTGAAAGTTTTTCTTCTGAAGAAAGGAAGAAGCTAGTTATTTGAATGAGCCTTTTTCATTAAAATTTGTACGTACATAGTTTTATGTTTTTCATTAAAATTTGTACGTACATAGTTATATGGATAATATAATGTACTACATATTGAGGTACATACCGTTTAGTATAGTTTCGATAAAGTTATTTAATTTTAATTTTTTTAAACTTAAAAGTTATTTGTAGTAACCCTCTAAGTATGGAAGTTGTAAATTTAATGAAGCACATGTTATTGCACATTTTATTGAGAAGGCTCAAGGTTGCCTCAGCGCAAGTTGAACATCACAAAAAATAGTTGGACTGCAACCAAGATAAGGCAGTACTACTCAAGCCCCAAATGAAAATACTCAAGCCGTATAGGCTCCCTCATGCAAAGTTACATCAAAATTTTGTATGCCTTCAAGAAGTCCTACATCATTGAGAAATCCGATTTATTGCAGAAAACATGGTCGCGTATTTGATGTTACAATTTTTTCTATTTACTCATTTCTTGTTATGTATTTCGTGGAACTAATTTGTTTATCCTTCCTGCTTTAATACACTTGAATAAAAATATTGTTTTTCTGTTCCGAAAAAAATAGAGTGAAATAAAAATACGATTTTGCAGCGATGCATTCTTACCTACACCAACTTCGTATATAATGGAATTCTGTTACAAGATTTCTATATATATTTCTACTGTCGAGTTATTAACTATATATTTTCATTATCAACTTTAAATCTGACACCAACTATTCCTATACCAGATAAGAGAGCTAATATTAATAGTTATCAAGTTCATGTATTTTATAATGAGAAATTTTGTTTTAGATATTGACAATAAGTCACTTGACCTCTAAATATTAGGTTCTTGAACTTCAAATCTATTTTACTAAACCTTATCTTGTTTTATTTAAATGAAATCTATGGTTTCTTAATTTGGATAAAGTATTTTATAGTAGTATAAAATTAGCAATAAAATGATTGATAATATGCCTCATTTTGATTTGTACAATGAATCTAGTGATATGTCTACTAAGTGGATTAGTTGACTATACTAAATAATGAAGAAAACCTTGGTGGAACAAATAACACACGTATATAAATATAAATATATGCAGAAAAATAATTATAATTCAATACTATTTTGATGAGGAAAATGTACTTGTGATCTTGAGTAAAAGCATGAGTTCTCCTGAGGAAAAGCATATGGCAAAAAAAATTGTGACGATACATAAATATGAAATAAGGAATAACCTTGGTGGAATAACTGTAAAAATTTAATGAACATTAGATAATTCCTTTTAAATATTTTAAATATTTATGAATTGCAAGAGTGGTTGTAAGTACCACCATTAGCATTGCACAATTCACAAAAAAAAAAATCAAACCTTAATGCCCTAGGTGGAGACATATGAATCTTCCATTATTTTGATATATGGTTTAAAAATACATCAACTCCAATTAAATTAATTTGCTTTGGCTGGATTTAATAAGCTTCTTATAAATGAATTGTTCAATTACATTAGAAAAAAAAAAAACCTTAGCTAAAAGACAAGAGAGCTGATAAAACCAAAAGTAAATCGATCAATCACATTTAATCCTAAACCAAACACACAAAATAACCACAATATTTGTTTTAATTATCAAACTAACCTTAAAGTTGTAACCCTAGACTACATCTATATATATATATAGCCACTTATCTCTACACAACCTCTAAATCATTGAGAGTGAGCGGCGCCACCTCTCCCTTGCCTCTGATCTCTGCACAACCCCTAAACTCATCAAGTACTTATGTCTTCATGATTACAGTTGATTCAACTGACGCAACTGATGAAGATGAAGGTCTTGAGGGAGGATTGCAACACATGTTGAAGTCATAGATCAGATCAGTAATCCACCGTTAAATATTTTTGGAACTTTTCTGTTATTTGAAGTAACCAACTAAGTATGGATGTTGTAAGTTTAATGAAGCACATGTTACTATAGATTTTATTGAGAACGGTCAAGGTTGCCTCAATACTTGTCAAACCTCACAAAAATAATTGGACTGCAACCAAAATAGTGTTACTCAAGGCCCAAAGGAAAATACTCAAACCGTATTGGCTCACTCGTGCAAAATTACCCCAAAATTTTCATGCATTCTAGAAGTCCAACATCATTGAGCAATCCGAGTTATTGTTGAAAAAAAGGTTGCATGTTTCGATGTTTCAATTTTTGGGATTTTCTCATTGCGTGTTTTGTATTTTGTTGATTTAATCCATGTATCCTTGTTGCTTTATTGCACGTAAACAAAAAAAAAATATTGTTTGAAATCATCAATGCATAGGATTCAGCTCTTTTGATTACCAACATATTTTCAAGAGCTTCCAACTTCTCCTTCATTTTATTGTTCTGTATATCCAAGGCCTTCAGCTGAAGTTCATAATTAGAGGCAAGCAAGTCAAAAATGAATGGTGAATTTGTACAATCATAAATTTTACCATGCTTATCTGCTTCTTGCTGGGAAATAAATCTCCATGATTATCATTATTGTTTACAAAATTCTTAAAAAATTGCTCTCAGCCAGAGAATGACAAACTATTTCAACAGACAAGTTTGGATTCAAGACTCCGACTGTGGATGAGCTTAGTGATTACTTAAAAGATTCGTAGATGATGATCTTTGATGGGACATCAATTCTGCGGAAGCCAGTCTCGAGGTGCCGAGTTACTGGTAAATTTGAGAATAGATGAAAATTAGGTTGTCTAAAAACCTTTTCTTCTGAAGAAAGGAAGAAGGTAGTTATTGGGATGAGCCTTTTCCATTAAAATATGTAGGTACACAGTTTTATTGATAATATAATGTACTATATATTGAGGTACATACACTTTTAGTATAATTCTGATTACATCAATTAATTTTAATTTTTGTTATTACACTTCTCTGTTACTTGTGGTAACCCTCTAAGTACGGAAGTTTTAAATTTAATGAAGCACATGTTATTGTAGATTTTATTGAGAAGGCTCAAGGTTGCCTCAACTCAAGTTGAACATCACAAAAAATAGTTGGACTGCAACCAAGATAAGGCAGTACTACTCAAACACCAAATGAAAATTCTCAAACCGTATAGGCTCCCTCATGCAAAATAACATCAAAATTTTCATGCCTTCAAGAAATCCTACATCATTGAGAAATCCAATTTATTGCGGAATAAACGGTCGTGTATTTCGATGTTTCAATTTTTGCTATTTTCTCATTACTTGTTAAGTATTTCGTGGAGATAGTCCGTGTATCCTTCCTGATTCAATACACTTAAATAAAAATATTGTTTTTCTGTTCTGAAAAATATAGAGTGAAATAAAAATACAATTTATCATAGATGCATTCTTACCTACACCAACTTCATCTATGAATAGAAACCAGTTACAAGATTTCTATATGTATTTCTATTGTAGAGTTATTAACTATAATATTTCTATTATCAGCTTTAAATCTAACATCAACCATTCCTATACCAGATAAGAGAGCTAGCATTAATAGTTATCAAGTTAAGGTATTTTATAATGAGACATTTTGTTTTAGAGATTGACGATAAGTCACTTGACAGCTGAATATTAAGCTCATGAACTTAAATTTTACTAAACCTTATCTTGTCTTATTTAAATGAAATCTATGGTTTTGTAATTTGGATAAATTATTTTATAGTAGTATTAGATTAGCCATAAAATGATAGATAATATACCTAAATTTGATTTTTATAATGAATCTAGTGATATGTCTGCTAAGTGGATTAGTTGACTGTACTAAATAATGAATAAAACCTTGGTGGAACAAATCACATACATGCGCATATATATGCAGAAAAATAATTAAATTTAATATTTCCGCTGAAGTTCATAATTAGAGGCAAGCAAGTCAAAAAGGAATGGTGAATTTGTACAGTCATAAAATTTACCATGCTTATCTGTTTCTCGCTGGGAAATAAATCTCCATGATTATCATTATTGTTTACAAAATTCTTTAAAAAATTGCTCTCAGCCAGAGAATGACAAACTATTTCAACAGACAAGTTTCGATTCAAGACACCGATTGTGGATGAGCTTAGTGATTACATAAAAGATTCGCAAATGATGATCTTCGATGGGACATTAATTCTACAGGACCCAGTCTCGAGGTGCCGAGGTGTGGTAAAATTGAGAATAAATGAAAATTAGGTTGTCTAAAAAGTTTTTCTTCTAAAGAAAGGAAGAAGGTAGTTATTTGGATGGGCCTTTTTCATTAAAATATGTAGGTACAGTGTTATGGATAATATAATGTACTATATATTGAGGTACATACACTTTTAGTATAATTCCGATGACGTCAATTAATTTTAATTTTTTTATTACACTTCCATGTTATTTGTAGTAACTCTCTAATTTTAGAAGTTGTAAATTTAATGAAGCACATGTTATTATAGATTTTTTTGAGGCTCAAGGTTGCCTTAAGCAAGTTGAACATCACAAAAAATAGTTGGACTACAACCAAGATAAGGCAGTACTACTCAAGCCCCAAATGAAAATTCTCAAACCATATAGGCTCCCTCATGCAAAATAACATCATAATTTTCATGTCTTCAAGAAGTCCTATGTCACTGAGCAATCCGATTTATTGTGGAAAAAACGGTCGCGTATTTCGATGTTTCAAGTTTTGCCAATTTCTCATTGCTTGTTAAGTATTTCGTGGAGCTAATTTGTGAATCCTTCTTGATACATTACACTTAAATAAAATTATTGTTTTTCTGTTCCGAAAAATTTAAAGTGAAATTAAAGTACCATTTATCAAAGATGCATTCTTACCTACACCAACTTCATATATCAATAGAATCCAGTTACAAGATTTCTATATATATTTCCATTTTCGAGTTATTAACTATAATATTTCCATTATCAGCTTTAAATCTGACACCAACCATTCCTATATCAGAGAAGAGATCTAGTATTAATAGTTTTCAGGTTCAAGTATTTTATAATGAAATATTTTGTTTTAGAGATTGACAATAAGTCACTTGACAACTGAATATTAAGTTCTTGAACTTCAAATCTATTTTACTAAACCTTGTCTTGACTTATTTAAATGAAATCTACGGTTTCTTAACTTGGATAAAGTATTTCATAGTACTATTAATATAGCAATAAAATGATGGATAATGTGCCTAAATTTGATTTTTACAATGAATCTAGTGATATGTTAGCTAAGTGGATTAGTTAACATTACTAAATAATGAAGCAAACCTTGGTGGAACAAATCTCACACACACACACACACATACATATATATATATATATATATATATATATATATATATATATATATATAGTACTATTAGATTAGCAATAAAATAATGGATAATTTGCCTAAATTTGATTTTTACAATGAATCTAGTGATATGTCAGCTAAGTGGAATAGTTAACATTACTAAATAATGAAGCAAACCTTGGTGGAACAAATCACACACACACACACATATATGCAGCAAAAGAATTAAATTTAATACTATTTGAAGGAGCAAAATGTACTTGAGATCTTGACAAAAAGCATGAGTTCTCCTGAGGAAGAGAATAATGCACTGTAAAAATTTAATGAACATTGCTTAATTCCTTGTACATATTTTAAATATTTATGAATTGCAAGATTTGTTGTAAGTACCACCATTAACATTGCACAATTCGCAAAAATCAAACCTTAATGCGCTAGGTGGAGGCATATCAATCCTCCAATATCTTGATAGATGGTTTAATAATCCATCAACTCCAATTTAATTAATTTGTTTTGGCAAGATAAAATAAGCTTCTTCTAACTGAATTGTTCCTTTAAATTTGAAAAAAAAAAGTTAGCTAAAAGATAAGAGAGTTGATAAAACCAAAAGTAAATCTATCAATCGCGTTGAACCCTAAACCAAACATACAAAATGACCACAATATTTGTTTTAATTCTCAAATTACCCTTGAAGTTGTAACCCTAGACTACATCTATGTATATATCCACATATCTGTACACAACCTCTAAAGCATTGAGTGTAAGCGATGCCTCTCCCTTTACTTTGATCTCTACATAACCCATAAACTCACCAACTACTTATGTTTTAATGGTTACAGTTGATTCAACTGATGCAACTGATGAAGATGAAGGTCTTGAAGGAAGATGACAACACATATTGAAACTATAGATCAGATCAGTAATCTACCAAAGGTATATTCACTTTAGTGAAATTAACTATTGAAAATTTTATCTTCCATAGTCTATGGAATTCCTAATGGTTTTCGCTTCTGGTTTGCATTTTTAAGCAGCATATTGATCAGTCACTTTCTCTTTTTCATCAGTGCATGGGGATTTGATTTCAACACGTTGACTAGGGATGAGCTTAGTGATGCAGTACAACAAGAGTGGGATTTCTTAGCCCAAAGAGAGCACCCGAAGGCCCAAAAGACCCTGTAGTTGGGCAATTTTTCGATAGTTTATGGTTCTCTTCTGCAATTTTTATTTTTATGCATTTAAGGTTTTTATTTATAATGCTTGTAACACCGCTTGACGGCTAGACAATTTTGATGATTAATTCTAATTGAGTTTTCTCAATCCTTAATCAATTTCTCGGTATTCTTCGTGAATCAACGAGTTTTGATTTGTGAATTTTCTTCTTCACCACGTACACTGCATCATATTGGTATCAGATTCAATACGATCCTGTAACATGCCACCAAGGAGACATGTCAATGATGCCCAGATGGAAGATGTGCTCCGGTGAGAAGAGATCGCACAATTGCGACAGCAAGTGGACCAACTAACCTAACAGTTGGCTGGCCTTCAACAACCTCCACCACAACCAAAATACGAGTTTGCTTCGGCGGATGATGATTTGACCACCGGGAAAACCCTTTTGCCACCCCTCGTGACCCACCTCTGCTAGCAGATCGACGATGGGAGACTGGTTTCAAGGTTGACATTCCAGAATTCCATGGTGGACTCCAGGCTGACGCATTCCTGGATTGGCTGCATACGGTGGAAGAAGTTCTCGAATTCAAAGAGGTTCCAGATTCTCGTCGTGTTCCACTTATCACTATGAGGTTGCGTGATAGGGCACAAGCATGGTGGCAACAAACAAAGTCAACGAGGGCACGCACCGGCAAATCCAAAATCGTCTCTTGGGAAAAGTTCAAAAAGAATTTACGGGCAGTGTTTTTACCATACAACTATGAGCGTGAACTATATCAACGCTTTCAACTCCTGCATCAGGGGACTCGATCTGTCGACGACTACACCACCGAATTCTACCAGTTGCTTGCACGAACGGAGATTGTCGAATCCCCAACTCCACTGGTTTCTCGATATATTGGCGGTTTGCGACTCCAACTACAAGACGTGCTTAATATGTTTGACCCGATGATAGTCTCTGAAGCACATCAGAGAGCACTACAGGCTGAGAAATAGTTAGCCTGACACACGACTGGTAGATTCAAGCAGTTTCCTAGTCACAGAGGCAGCTCATCTACCCACCCACAACTAGGACCTGAAGGACAACCGCCTGTTCTCCCCCAAAATCGCACTAGTGGTGGCCCTCCACAAGGTCATTTTGGTGGCGGACTCCGATGCTTTAATTACGGCGAAACGGGACACCGACAAACAGACTGTCGTAAGGCGAATCCTAACACTAGGGGATTGTTTGCTAATGATATGGATACCGATACAGACCCCATTTTTGATACCTATAATGATGCAGAAGTTGAAGAGGAGCTTTTAGAAGGTGATATCGGCCCATTATTAATGCTGCGATGGGCCTTTTTCACTCCCCATGCCCCGGATGATGATTGGCGTCGCACTACTCTTTTTCAGTCCACGTGCACAATTGGGGGGGAAGGTATGCCGCTTTATTATTGATTCTGGTAGTTGTGAGAATGTGTTGTCCGAATCAACAGTGGAGAAATTGGGTTTGAAAGTAGAACAACACCCTAAACCATACAAGCTCGTTTGGCTTAATAAAGGTACGGATATCACTGTTTCCCGTCGTGCCTTGGTTTCATTTTCCATTGGACCTACCTGCACTGATGAGATATATTGTGATGTGGTAGCCATGGATACATGTCATTTGTTACTGGGGCACCCTTGGCAATTTGATCGAGAGGCAATTCACCAAGGCCGTTCCAATACGTACTCGTTTATGTTTCGTGGGAAGAAGATGGTGTTGCTACCCAGTAAAGATAAAATTGTCTCACCCACTAGAGACAATATCACTCTTTTGTCCAGAGCTCACTTCAAACATGCCATGGCAGAATCGGGGGTTGTTTATGTGCTTTATACAAAAATTGCCAGCATAATTTCTACTGTACCAATTGTCGTTCAACCATTACTGGCAGAATTTACCGATGTCTTTCCTGACGCATCTCCCAACGAATTACCTCCATTGCATGACATTCAACATCAGATTGATTTTATTCTAGGAGCCGTTTTGCCTAACCGACCGCATTACAGGATGAGTCCCAAAAAACATGAGGAATTGCGCCGCCAAGTCGAAGAGTTGCTAGCAAAGGGTCACATTCAAGATAGCCTTAGTCCATGTGTTGTACATGCCCTCCTAACGCCTAAAAAAGATGGCACTTGGTGTATGTGTGTGGATAGTCGTGCAATTAACAAGATCACGGTACTCTATCGTTTTCTTATACCCATCTTAGATGACTTGCTTGATCAATTAGGGGGTGCAATGGTGTTCAGCAAGTTAGATTTGAAGAGTTGATACCATCAGATTCGAATCTGGCATGGTGATGAATGGAAAACAGTATTTAAAACCCGTGAGGGTTTGTATGAATGGCTAGTGATGCTTTTTGGCCTCTCTAATGCCCTTAGCACGTTTATACGAGTTATGAATCAAGCACTGTGCCCTTTCATTGGTAAATTTCTTGTGGTTTACTTTAATGATATTCTTATTTATAGTACTAATCCAGCGGTGCATCTCCAACACTTGCGGGAGGTTTTGATGATCCTTCGTAGGGAAAAATTCTATGTTGCACCTAGTAAGCGTGTTTTTATGACAGATACCATTCAATTTTTGGGTTATACAGTGTCTAAGGATGGACTCGTGGTGAACAATACCAAAGTAGAGGCCATACAGCAGTGGCCACAGCTTAAAACTATTACAAATATGCGGAGCTTTCATGGTCTCACCTCATTCTACCACTGTTTCATCCCTCACTTCAGTAGCATTATGGCGCTCGTTACTGATTGCATGAAGGCTACTGAGTTCACTTGGACACCCGATGCCGAGGTTGCCTTTCAAGAGATCAAACCGAAACTGACCACAGCACCAATCCTTGTACTTCCTGATTTTGCACAGCCATTTGAACTTCATTGTGATGCTTCCAAAACTGGTATTAGCGCTGTTCTCAGCCAAGGGGGTCGCCTAATCGCCTACTTTAGTAAGAAACTTTCTGGTGCTAAACTCCGTTTCAGCACATACGATGTTGAATTCTACGCGCTTGTTCAAGCTGTGAAGCATTGGCGCCATTATCTCTTTCAGTGGGAATTTGTACTTTTTACGGACCATGACGCCCTCCAACACCTTTCAAGTTAGGACAAAATTTCATCTCGTTATGCCTCTTTGTAATCATACTTGGAGCAATTTACTTTTGTGCTCAAACACAAAGCAGGATCCCTGAACCGTGTGGTCGATGCTCTGAGTCGCTATCATAGCCTACTTGCTGAGATACAGATCACAGTTCCTAGTTTTGATTCTTTTCTGGACTTATATACTACGGACCCGTTCTTTGCAACAGTTCTATTGAAGATCCAGAATGGTGAGAGGACAGATTTTGTGTTACAAGATGGGTTCCTTTTCCGTGGCCTCCAACTTTGTGTTCCGAAAAGCAGCTTACATTTGAATATCATTCAGGAATTGCACAATGAGGGCCATGTCGACCGTGATTGCACCTTGCATCTGGTTTCTACTTCTTATTTTTGGCCGACTATGTGAAAGAAAGTGGGCAGATTCGTTGATCATTGTCGTGTTTGTCAGTTGGCGAAAGGTACAGTCCACTAATGCTGGTTTATATATGCCTCTTCCTATACCTAGCCAACCTTGGACAGATGTTAGTATGGACTTTGTGCTTAGTCTTCCACACACACAGCGTGGCAGTGATTCTATCTTTGTTATGGTCGATTGGTTTTCCAAGATGACTCACTTCATCGCTTGTAAGTGTACCACCAATGCTGTTCATGTTGCTCAGTTATATTTTCGGGAGGTTTATCACTTACATGGGTTGCCTGCCTCCATTGTGTCTGATCGTGATACTCGATTCCTCAGTCATTTCTAGTGGGGTCTTTGGAGATTGGTTAATACTACCCTTAATTTTAGTAGTGCTTACCATCTACAGACTGATGGACAAACGGAAGTGGTCAATCGCTCACTCGGTAATTTATTGCGTAGTTTGGTGGGCAACAATGTGAAGTCCTGGGATCTGAAGCTATCCCAAGCCGAATTTGCTCACAACCATGTGGTCAATCGTAGCACTGGCTATAGCCCTTTTCAGGTAGTATATGGATTGATCCCTTGTGGCCCTCTTGATCTCCTCACTTTACCAAGTCAGGTGCGCACTCATGCGACGGCAGGAGATTTCATCACCCAGCTCCAGGAAGTTCACAAACAGACTCAGTCGCACTTGATTGCCTCCATTGAAAATTACAAGATGCAGGCGGACAAGAAGCGTAGACCTATTGACCTCAATGTCGGGGATTATATCTGTGCTGTCTTAACTAAGGATCGCTTTCCCACCCATGAATACAACAAGCTGACCGCTCGAAAAATAGGCCCGGTGTAGATCGTCGAGAAGATTAATCCGAACGCCTACCGCTTACAGTGTCCTAGTCATATCCACATGTTTGATGTCTTTAATGTTAAGCATCTCATTCCCTACTCTGGTGACAGTTCTTCTGATGATGAGTAGGTTTCTGATTCGAGGATAAATCTTCTCCACCCAGGAGAGTATGATACAGTACAACAGGAGTGGGATTTCTTAGCCCAAAAAGAGCACCCGAAGGCCCAAAAGACCCTGTAGCTGGGTAATTTTTCGATAGTTTATGGTTATCTTCTGCAATTTTTATTTTTATGCATTTAAGGTTTTTCTTTATAATGCCTGTAACACCGCTTGACGGCTAGACAATTTTGATGATTAATTCTAATTGAGTTTTCTCAATCTTTAATCAATTTCTCAGTATTCTTCGTGAATCAACGAGTTTTGATTTGCGAATTTTCTTCTTCACCACGTACGCTGCATCACTTAGAGATTACATAAAATATTTGCAAATGATGATCTTGGTTGGGACATCAATTCTGCAGAAGCCAGTCTCGAGGTGCCGAGTTATTGGTAAATTTGAGAATAGATGCAAACTAGGTTGTCTGAAAAGTGTTCTTCGAAAAAAGAATTAATGTAGTTATTTGGATGAGTCCAGTAAGATATGTGTGTATGCAGTTTTATGGATAATATAATGTACTATATATAGATGTACATACACTTTTAGTATAATAGAAATGATGCCAATTAATTTTTTTTTTAAATTCTCTATAGTAACAAACTAAGTATATTTTATTGAGACGGCTCAAGGTTTCCTCAGCGCAAGTTGAACATCACAAAAAATAATTGGATTGCAAATAAGATAAAGTAGTACTAGTCAAGGCCCAAAGGAAAATACATAAATCATATAGGCTCCCTTGAGCAAAAAAAAAAAATCAAAATTTTCATGCCTTCTAGAAGTACTACATCAATGAGCAATCCGAGTTATTGCGGAAAAAAAGGTGGTGTATTTTGATGTTTCAATTTTTGATATTTTCTCATTGCGTGTTCCGTATTTCGCGAAGTTAACCCGTGTATCTTTTGTGCTTTATTGCACTTAAACAAAAACATTGTTTTGCTATTCTGAAAAAATAGGGTGAAATAAAAATAGGGTTTAGGAGAGATGCATTCTTATGTACACCAACTTTATATATAAATAAAATCCTGTTATAGGATTTCTCTATGTATTTCCATTGCCGACTATTAACAAAAATATTTTTATTATCTAACGCCAACCATTTCTATACCAGATAAGAGAGCTAGCATTAATAGTTATCAAGTTCATGTATTTTATATTGTGAAATTTTGTTTTAGAGATTGACAATAAGTAACTTGACAAATACATATAAAGTTCTTGAACTTAAAATCTATTTTACTAAACAATATCTTGTCTAATTTAAATTAAATCTACAGTTTCTTAATTTGGATAAAGTATTTTATAGTAGTATTAGATTAACAATAAAAAGATGGATAATATGCCTAATTTGGATTTATACAATGAATCTAGTGTTATCTCTACAAAATGAATTAGTTGACTGTACTAAATAATGAAGAAAACCTTGGTGGAACAAATCATTCACACACACCCCTATATATATATATATATATATATATATATATATATATATATATATATATATATATATATAGTAAAATAATTACAATTTAATACTATTTTACTGAGGCAAATGAATTTGAGACCTTGACTAAAACATAAGTTCTCCCGAGGAAGATCATACTGCCAAAACTACCGTTAAGATACATAGATATGAAGGACCAAATAACGCATCGTGAAAATTTAATAAACATTGGATAATTCCTTGTAGATATTTTAAATATTTATGAATTGCAAAATTGGTTGTAAGTACCACTATTAGCATTGCACAATTCGCAAAAATCAAACCTTAGTGCCCTAGGTGGAGATATATGAACCTTCCATTATTTTGATAGATGGTTTAATAATACATCAACTCCAATTTAATTAATTTTCTTTGACATGATTTAATAAGCTTTTTTAAATGAATTGTTCCTTTATATTTGAAAAAAAAAAAAACTTAACTAAAAGACAAGAGAGTTGATAAGACCAAAAGTAAATTGATCAATCACGTTTAACCCTAAACCAAACAAACAAATGACCCCAGAATTTGTATTAATTCTCAAACTACCCTTAAAGTTGTAACCCTAGACTACATCTATGTATATAGCCACTTATCTTTACTCAACCTCTAAAGTCTTGAGCGGTGCCTCTTCCTTTCCTCTGGTCTCTACACAACACAACCCCTAAACTCACCAACGACTTATGTTTTCATGATTACAATTGATTCAACTGGTGCAACTGATGAAGATGAAGGTGTTGAAGGAATATTGCAACACTTCTTGAAGCCATAGATCAGATAAGTAATCTACCAAAGGTATATGCAATTTAATGGTTTCTATCACTCTCTCTTCCGAAGATTTTCTTTTTCTTTCAATTTTTTCTGGTTGATATGCAGCAAATCCTCTTAATATGAAGCACAACAGCACTCAGCTCATCATCAAAACATCAATCTGGATGGAGCATGCGCTGGATCTGATCCATTCAGGTGCCGTGAGTGATAGAAGAATCATCTTTCTTGGAGCCTTCGAGTTTTCGAGCCGGTTCAGGTAATTGATCTGATCAATAACGATATTCATTAGAAAGCTCCGCACTAGCCTCAATATGATCCTAGGCAAAGATGCCAAATCGATTTTATTTTCATTTTATGATCAAGATAATCTTTGATCTAGAACGAAAGCAACACCGAAAGTGAAATTAACTTTTGAAAATTTGATCTTCCATAGTCTACGCAATTCCTAATGGTTTTTGCTTTTGGTTTGCATTTCAAAGCATCATATTGGTCTACCACTTTTGCTTTTTCATCATTGCATGGGATTCAGCTCTTTTGGTTACCAGCATATTTTCAAGAGCTTCCAACTGCTCCATCATTTTATTGTTCTGTATCTCCAAGGCCATCCGCTAAAGTTCATTACTAGAGGCAAGTAATTCAAAAAGGAATGGTGAATCTGTACAGTCAAATTTTACCATGCTTATCTGCTTCTCGTTGGGAAATAAAACTCCTTTATTATCATTATTGTTTACAAAATTCTTTAAAAATGGTCTCATCCTGAGAATGACATACTACTTCAACCGACAAGTTTAGATGCCTACTGTGGATGAGCTTAGTGATTTCATAAAAGATTCGCAAATGATGATCTTAGATGGGACATCTGCGGAAGCCAGTCTCGAGATGCCGAGTTACTAGTAAATTTGAGAATAGATGAAAATTAGATTGTATAGAAAGCTTTTCTTCTGAAGAAAGGAAGAATGTAGTTATTTGAATGTACCTTTTTCATTAAAATTTGTACGTACATAGTTTTATGGATAATATAATGTACTATATATTGCGGTACATACACTTTTAGTATAATTCGAATAACGTCAATTAATTTTAATTTTTTATTGAACTTCTATGTTATTTGTAGTAACCCTCTAAGTATGGAAGTTGTAAATTTAATGAAGCATATGTTATAGTACATTTTATTGAGAAGGCTCAAGGTTGCCTCAGCGCAAGTTGAACATCACAAAAAATAGTTGGGCTGCAACCAAGATAAGGCAGTACTACTCAAGCCCCAAATGAAAATACTCAAGCCGTATAGGCTCTCTCATGCAAAATAACATCAAAAAATATTATGCCTTCAAGAAGTCTTACATCATTGAGCAATCCGATTTATTGCGGAAAACACAGTCGCGTATTTGACATTACAATTTTTTCTATTTTCTCATTGCTTGTTATGTATTTCGTGGAGCTAATCTGTTTATCCTTTCTGCTTTAATACTCTTGAATAAAAATATTGTTTTTCTGTTCCGAAAAAATAGAGTGAAATAAAAATATGATTTTGCAGCAATGCATTCTTACCTACACCAACTTCATATATCAATAGAATTCTGTTACAAGATTTCTATTTTACTAAATCTTATCTTGTTTTATTTAAATGAAATCTATGGTTTCTTAATTTGGATAAAATATTTTATAGTATTATAAGATTAGCAATAAAATGATTGATAATGTGCCTAATTTTGATTTGTACAATGAATCTAGTAATGTCTACTAAGTGGATTAGTTGACTGTACTAAATAATGAAGAAAACATTGGTGGAACAAATCACACACACATATAAATATAAATATATGCAGAAAAATAATTATAATTCAATACCATTTTAATGAGGAAAATGTACCTGAGATCTTGACTAAAAGCATGAGTTCTCCAAGGAATAGCATACGGCAAAAAAAATCGTGACCGATACATAATTATGAAACTTTCCAGCAAAATCCTTTCCCACGACGGTTTCCAGCAAACAAAGCAACTTCCAGAGGGGCTCTAGTTTTCTATATACCTTACCTGGGGAAGTTATCAACCCCTTCAATAGGAAGCTTTTTAACAATAGCCTTATTAAAGGACTTAACATCAAAACACCCCCTCCCCTTTTACTTTCAATTGTACTCTATCCTCTTTATTCAACTACATTCTCTTGGCATCAAGCTTCTCAATGAAACTTTCAGAACTTTGTATTTCCCAATCATGAGCATTCCATATAAATGGCACCTCCTGCACCACCTCTTCATTGGTCGAGGTAATACAATCTCTAATCAAAGTAGTATTTTCCCTTGTCGAACAAACATCCTTGTGCTCCAAACAAAGCTTTGCGGCAATGAATTTTCCCCAAAGATGGTCTTTTTGAACTATAAATCTCTACACTTATTTCCCTAGGAGGGAGTTATTAAAGGAAGTTAAGAAATTTAAGTGATAGTCACCATTTTCAGTGGGTAATTTAACCCCTCCCATTTCACCAAATGATATTCAAATTCATCCCCTAAAGAAATCTTCTTTTGAATGCCTTCCAACCTCCTAGCTTCCACACTAGGAATAGAGAAGAGTGACGTAAAGTAGATGGGTAGGCTAGACATAGTGCTCTAAATAAGCGTCAATCTCCCACCTTTGGAAAGATAGCTCTTCTTTCAACTGGCTAGCTTCTTCTCAAATTTTTCCACAATTTGATTCCACACACCGTTATCCTTAAAATTGGCTCCCAATGGAAGGCCCAAAGTCATAGGAAGCGATCACCTTGCACTGCAATACACTTGCCAAAAATTCACCATCCATCCCCTCCCCTAACGTTTCAACTCACTCTTAACCTGCCTTGCACCCAATTCCAGGTTCATTCTCCTTAACTCTCTCTCTCATATGCTTATAAAAAAACTCTCTCTCTTATGATACTGAAGCCCTAACCCAGCCTAAAGAAAGGCTGAACCACTTCTTTTTCTTCTGTATATTTGCTTCAAACTATTACAGCCAATGTTATATCCTATACTTGCACACTGGCTTTTTTGTCAGAGGCAACATGGTACTCTGCTTCCACATCAAGATGTGAAGTACTCCTATTCTTTGTGAAGGATATAAGGGTGGTAGTCTCATTATTATAGGCATTTATAGTCTTATCATGCAAACCAGTGCATGGTGATTCCTGAATTGGGTAAAGGAAATTAGGAAGTGAAAAAGTAAATTAAGAAATAAACGAATTCTGTTTGGGCTGAGCATAACTTAAACTGTTACTTTTTATTTGTTGAGACTTGATTTTCACAAAGTAGAAAGTTGGTGTTGGAATGTATTGGTAACTAATAATGTCCTGGTTTCAGGTTGGAGATGAAGGTGGCAAGGCAAAGGCAGCCCCAATGAAAATGATATTATCAACTTATAATCCAACACCAGCCATTCATATACCAGATAAGAGAGCTTGTATTAATTGTTATCAAGTTCGGATATTTTATAATGAGAAATTTTGTTTTAGAGATGGACAATCAGTCACTTCACAAATACATATAAATCAAAATCTATTTTAATTTAAATAATACAAGATGAGGCAAAGGCAGCCTCATCTTGTATTATTTAAATTAAATCTATAGTTTCTTAATTTGGATAAAGTATTTAATAGTAGTTTTAGATTTGCAATAAAATGATGAATAATGTGCCTAATTTAGATTTATACAATGAATCTAGTGATATGTCTACTAAATGGATTAGTTGACTGCACTAAATAATGAAGAAAATATTGGTGGAACAAATCGTACACACACACACACACATATATATATATATATATATGCAGCAAAATAATTACAATTTATTACTATTTTACTGAGGGAAAATGTACTTGAGATCTTGACTAAAAGCATGAGTTCTCCTGAAGAAGATCATACGGTCATAACTATTGGGAAGATACATAGATATGAAGGAAGGAATAACACATTGTGAAAATTTAATGAACACTGGATAATTCATTGTACATATTTTAAATATTAATGAATTGCAAGATTAATTGTAAGTACCACCATTAGCATTGCACAATTCGCAGATATCAAACCTTAGCGCGCTAGGTGGAGACATATGAATCTTCCATTATCTTGATAGATGGCTTAATAATTCATCAACTCCAATTTAATTAATTTGTTTTGATGATATAATAAGTTGCTTCTAAACGAATTGATCCTTTAAATTTAAAAAAAAAAATCTTTATCTAAAAGACAAGAGAGTTGATAAGACCAAAATTAAATCGATTAATCATATTTGACCCTAAACTGAACACACAAAATGACCATAGTATTTGTTTTAATTCTCAAAGTACCCTTAAAGTTGTAACCCTAAACTACATCTCTGTATATAGCCACTTATCTTTACCCAACCTCTAAAGCCTTGAGAGTGAGGGGCATCTCTTTCTTTTCCTTTGATCTCTACACAACCCATAAACTCACCAACTACATATGTTTTCATGATTACATACAATTCAACTGATGCAGCTGATGAAGATGAAGGTCTTGAAGGAAGATGGCAACACATGTTGAAGCCATAGATCATATCAGTAATATATCAAAGGTATATGCAATTTAATTGTATCTATCACTCTATCTTTAGAAGAAATTATTAATTTTTTTCAATACTAACAACTTTTGTGGTTCATATGCTGAAAAACCTATTATTACCGAGAACAAGAGCATTCAGCTTTAGCATCAAAGGTACAATCTGGATGGAGCATGTGCATGATCTGGTCCATACAGGTGCCTTGAGTGACAGAAGAATCAACTTTCTTGAAGCCTATTTAGGTGATTGATCTGGCCAATAACGATAGTTTTTAGACAGCTCCTCAGTAGCTTCAATATGATCCTTGGCAATGTAGCCAACTCGATTTTATTTTCAAATTATAATTTTGATAATCTGTGATCTAGAATTAAAGCAACCAAGAATTAGCTATGGTGCAGAAGTTCACTATTCAGGGAGATGAAAAAACATCAGAAGGAGTTCTCCAGCTGGTGTGGAGAATGCTATCACGAAAGAAAGAAAGGCAACAGTTGTCAATTGCTGCAACGAAAGTTGGGGTTGGTTGGGAGAGATGGTGCATTGACAACTTGAGCTGTTATAGTTTTAATTTACACTGGCTGATTATGAAATTATATGGCTGTAATCGTATTTCAAACCACAAAGAAATTCTGTTGGTAACTCTTGACGGAAGTTTGCCTTTTGTGCTTCATCTTAACATGAAATGTGTGCAAATTATGTGAAGAAAACGGTTTGACTTTTTGAGTAGCAGCATGCCTGAAAGTTCTGTAGAAAGAACTGTAGTGCCAATCTGATTTTATACTGTCTAAACATTATTTGTACTTCAGGGAGCTTGGGTGTTCAAAACAGAAATTATGTTATTAAATGTCACTAAGCCTGTGCAATTCGTAGTGGTTTTCGCCTATGGTTTGCATTTTAAAGCAACATAGGTGTCAACAATTTTCAATTTTCATCGGTGCATGGGATTCCACTCTTTTGGTAACTAGAATATTTTCAAGAGCTTCCAACTTCTAATTCATTTTATTGTTCTCCATCACCAAGGCCAATGAAGTTCGTGATAAGAAGCATTGAAGTCAAAAATGAATGGTGAATTTGTAAATTCATAATTTTTTTCATGCTTATCAGCTTCTCACTGGGAAATCAATTCGTCTCTATATTCTCCAAGATAATCATTTCTGTTTACAAAATTCTTTAAAACTGCTCTCAACCAGAGAGTGACATACTATTTCTATCGACAAAATTGGCTTCAAGGTGCCCACTGGGGATGAGCTTAGTGATTACATAAAAGTTTCTCAAATGATGATCTTCGATGGGACATCAATTCTGCAGAAGTCAATCTCGAGGTGTCGAATTATTGGTAAATTGGACAATATATGAAAATTAGGTTGTCTACAAACTTTTTCTTATGATGAAATAGAGATGGTAGTTATTTGGATGAGCCTTTTCCAGTAAGATATTTACATACACAATTAAGATTCTCAATTTTTTTGAACAATAAATAGATCTTTATTGGTGGTTTAAAGTTTTTTTCTTTTTTTTGGGTAGCAAACAGAAATGATATAAAGAGATACAAGACAGCTTGAGATGAAGTGGTTGCTGAGGTACTTGAAGGATCAGTTGCAGCCGGTGGTAGCACTCTCAACAACGGAGGCTGAGTATATAGCGGCTACGGAAGCCATAAAGGAGGCCAGCAAAGGGTTGTTGGAGGAGTTGAAGTTCCTAAAAGAGCAGGTGGTGGTGTCTTCAGATAGCCAAAGTGCGTTGCACTTGTGTAGGAACCCGGTGTTCCATGAGAGGACTAAGCATATGGATGTTCGGTATCATTTCATTCGGGAAAATGTTACGAAATGATGCATTCATGTGGATAAAGTCGCAACGGAAGAAAATCCTGCAGATTTAGGCGCCAAAGTTCTACCTTTAAGCAAGTTCAATCATTGTCTTGGACTTCTTATGATTGGAGTCGGATGATATGGTAACTCAAGTTGAGTTTGGATCGTGAGTTCTCTGTATAATGGGTTCGGGTTTAATTGCTTAGACATCAGGTCCAGGTTGTGCGCCGTGGCCTCCAGCAAATGGAGGAAGTCCTCCTTCAGGTGCACGCCGCGGCACGGACCAGCCGCGCCGTGGCCTCTAGCAAGGTAGCAAGTTTCCCATCTTTTGAGCCTCAACACGCCCTGTTCTGAGCCTCAGCACGAAGCACACCTGACACTAATTTTTTCAGCACTTTGAGATGGTGCGTGGGACTTAGTTAAAATGCACAGGATTACTTAGACTCTTAGAGAGCCATGGGTCTTTGGTTCTTGAGATCTAAGGGTTGAGATTGATCTCAAAGAATGGATGAGGTAGTCATTGCTCTATATAAAGGTCTTCTAACAACAAGTGAAGACATCATCATCATCATCTCAACAAGAGAGGTGAATGACATGTGAATGTGCGTGAAATAGAACACATGGTGTGTGAGAGTTGATAGGAGCTTAAATATTCATATTTAAGCCCCTTAATTTACATTTGTTAAGTTCTTTATCTATATGTTTTAGTCTATTTTACTTCACTTTTGTGTTTTACACGCTTTATAGGGTCTTGGAGAAAAAGAAGCATTTTTGGCACTTAAAGGAAGAAATATGGAAATCCTGGAGTAGCTGCTGGCTAGATTGCGATCGAGCGCACTCCTCTGGGTGATCGAGCGCACCACATATGCGATCGAGCGCACATGTACGGGCGTGAACAGTAAACTGTAGAACCCTGTTTTGGAAATAACTCTATTTTGGAAATAAAGGAGTTTTGTGTTTTAGGAAAGTTTAGGAACTCATGAGCCTCTTAGGACTTCTCAAAGACCTATAAATACACTTTTAAATCACACACAAAAATCATCACCTATTGGGGGAGATCACTTCTTTTAATCAATTCTTTTATCTTTTGCTTTAGCTTGGAGAAGGAAACTATGGAGGAGAATTGACGACTCTTCTTTTGGGTTTCTTCTTTCCTTTATTTTTATTATGTGTACTTAACTTTTAGTAAGGGCTTGGTTAAAGCCCTAATTATGTTTATTCAATAATTCAGTATTGGTGCCTTTGCGACATTTATGTTATGTTGCTTAACTTGATTAATGCCTGTTTGTATTTAAATTCCTCATATGTATATGTCTTATCAATATGTGCATGTGGTATGGACTTGTTAGTTAGATCAATTTGGATGACCGAGTCCTGGGTCTGACATTAGTAACAAAAGATATCCACACCGGATTCTTAGGTTAATCAACATGGGAAACCGGGAGTAGATACCATGCCCTAGGTCTCGTGTGGTTGTCGATTTCCACAGATCCTATGCTCTCTTACGGAACAACTCAGCATACACCATGTTGAATCCCTTGAGCGAGAAAAGAGTTAGAGTAGATACCATGCCTAACTCATTGCTTAGGGAGATCAATAGCTTAAGGAGTAGATACCATGCCCTTAGGTTGACAAACATTAGGTATTCATGGCATGAGTATAGCATTGACATACTGTTTTGTTGTGGTAGCATAATTAGTGGTGAATATCAAGTCCCTACGCCTTTATCCTTATTATTTTATCTTTATCAAAATCAACTCTTTTATTATTTCTATTTTTTTACATTGCGAATATAATTCTAAAACGAAATTCACCAATCCCTGTGGAGATGATCTTGCTTTCGCACACTATACTACTAAGTTGACTTTGTGCACTTGCAAGTAAAACGAGTACGATTATTTACTTATTTATTTAGGTGGATAATCGCTCAACAAGTTTTTGGCGCCGTTGCCGGGGATTGTGCTAAATTTCTTTTTGGAATTATTTTCCTTATATTTTTTATTATTATTTTAATTTATTCTATTTGATTCTGTTATATTTTAGTTTTATTTTTAACAAAAATCAGATTAATTCCTTCTTTTTGTCTTTTTTTGCAGGTGTGCAGAGGAGGAGTTTCTGTCCTTATTGCGATCGAGCGCAGTGCCTTGTACGATCGAGCGCAAGTCTGCGATCGAGCGCAGTGCTTGGAGCGCTCGAGCGCAAATAGTCCAGAGACTACCCGAGCAGCAGTACTGAAGCTGCCGCACTGAGGTATTCCTGCTGATTCATGCAAAGGTTTCGAGTGAGGAACCCAACCATCCTTTCACTTGATATAGAGAGTGAGTAGATCATTCGAAAGAGGCCTAGAAACAAATTCAAGGAGAGAGAAGAAGAATTTGAGGGTGAAGCACCAATGGAATAGCTTTACAACCAACTGCCACCAGAACGGAGACCTATGAAGCAATCCTTCATTCCACAAAACCTCAACCATCCTTCATGCATTGCATATCAACTTAAGGTGGAAGAAAGCTATTACATATCTCTGGAGATACTTAGTGCCTTTACTCATTTTAGGGGTACATCTGCTGAGGATCCACACTTGCACCTTCAAGAATTTTGTGATCTCTGCAAGGTCCAGCATATTCGGGGCCTAGATCAAGAGGGAATCGGGTTAATTCTTTTCCCTTTTT
This sequence comes from Bretschneidera sinensis, assembly GCA_023935145.1. Classification (NCBI taxonomy): domain Eukaryota; kingdom Viridiplantae; phylum Streptophyta; class Magnoliopsida; order Brassicales; family Akaniaceae; genus Bretschneidera; species Bretschneidera sinensis. The sequence goes on from CM043701.1 coordinate 89,877,534, forward strand.
CATTAAAAGATAATGCTAAAATGTGGTATCATTCATTGCCTGCAGATTCCATCCATACTTGGGAAGAGCTATCCAATAGATTTCTAAGGAAATTTTTTCCAGCCCAAAAGACAAGGCAGATGAGGAAGGAGATTCAATCCTTCCAATAGAGGGATGGATACCTTTTCTTCTAGGCATGGGGACACTTTAATGAGCTGCTACTCAAATGTCCATATCACAACTTACCTCAAGATGAGCTGGTCCTAGCTTTCTATGAAGGTTTGAGTGGCATAAATCAAGGTATAATGGATTTCGGTTGTGGAGGTGTGCTGATGGAGAAGACTAGTGAAGAAGCCATGGAGCTGTTTGAGACATTAAGTGAACACACCCAACAATTCTCCTAGAAAGGTAGACAATGAATTAAAAGCAAGGGTATGTATGAGATGAGCTTCAATGATGGATCTTCGAATCAGATGGCTACTATGGAAAGAAAGCTAGATATGCTCATAAAAGCCATGGCTGATCAGAACAACTCACCTAGACCACAGGCTACACAACGCCAGGTATGTGCTATATGCTCTCATTTTGATCATAATACTTATACTTGTCCTCTGTATTCAACTACGGATTAAGAGCAAGCAAATTATGAGGGACCGAACAACGCATATGCAAATACCTACAATCCTGGATGGCAGAACCACCCCAACCTCTCATGGAGCAACACTCAAAATGTTCAAGGACATCAACGATACTTCCAACCAGCAGCCCAACCAGTGTCGAAATCAGAAAATAGTGACCTAGAAAGTCTTATGAGGCAATTGATGACTTCACAAGAATAGTTCATGGCTGAGCAAAGACAAATCACTACAAAACATGAGCAATCCATTCAAAGACTCGAGGAACAAATGGGGCAATTGGCTAAGGAGCTAAGTGAAAGAAAGTTGGGTGAACTTCCAGTCCAACCAGTACCTACTCCAAGAGGACATCAGCAACTAAATGCCGTGACAACTCTAACAAATGGTAAGATCATTGAAACTGATGAGCCTACACAAGCATCCACATCCAAGGTAAGTGAGATGGAGAAGGTAAATAGTGAGAAGGTTGAAATCAAAAGATATAATGCATTAAAATTACCCCCAGATAATATAAAATGTTTTAATATATACATGACGCAAAGTGTTATTGAGGAAGCTTTTTAGGTCCATCACGTTGATCCAGTAGAAACTACTCTTACCTATAGTATCCCAAGATCAGATATTGAGCCCAAATGCAAGGATGTTACTGATGACATCATTGAAACTATGCACCTTCTAGAGGCCTTTCCAAAGCCTCCAAGTAAGTACACTGATCCATTTGAAATTCTTGGGCCTACTAATACTATTCTTCCCCCTTTTATTGTACAGGCACCTAACTTGGAATTCAAGCAGTTGCCCGAGCACTTATCTTATGCTTATATGGGAGAGAATAAGACACTTCCTATGCTAGCTGCTGCCACTCTTAGTTTTGGGAAAAAATAAAGTTTGGTCCGGCTGGAGACGTTAAACTTAGCGCTCATGGGAGGCACCCCACAGCTTATCCTTTTATTTTTATTATTTTACGTATTTATTGTTATTTATTTATTTTTATTACTTCTTGTTTTCCCATATTACGTTAGTTTTTCTTTTTTAGGGATAATGTGTGCATCTATTCAAGTTTGGGGGTACGCTGTGAGCCATGCCGACCTAGCTAGTTCTCCATCTCCCAGGTCAGCTCTTTCCTTGTTATTCACACATTAAGGACAATGTGTAATTTAAGTTTGGGGGTATGGGAGACACATTCACACACACCTTGTCCTAGTTTTTTTTGTTTTGTTGTTTTTCATAGATAAATACATGTTCATTCCGTTCCAAAATTTTTGGGTGTTCTAAACAAACAATATGATTTGACTTCATAAGTGAGCTTTAACACCTTGAACATATGGCCAATAATTAAGTTTTGAACCATAATCACTTTCTTTTAGGCATTTAAGGATTCACAAGTTCGACTTAAACTAAACATGAGCACATTAGCACATAGTTGTGTGGGGGATGACATGTAATTTTGATTTGTATGTTTCTTTTGCTTGACTGTGAACCAGATGACCTATTAGATTAACGCGGTGGTATAAGAAAATAGAAAAAGTTCGTTATTGATCAAAAAGAAAAAAAAATTGCTCCTAAAGATCATTAAAAAGAACTTTCCATTGAGTAACTGGCCCTCTTGCCTCAGTAAGCAGTGAGTGTCACGTCAAAAGGTGGAATATTCTGATCGGTAGCATTAAGACCAGTTAGTTTTGTAGCCTTTTTGACTCAAGTTAGTAAGCCCTTAGGGGTGTTTCTACACCTAATGCCCTAAAACCATCTGGTTTGGGAGTCATTGGCTAAACGCTCGTTACACGAGTCAAATAGAAAGCTTAAGGGAACTAACTTAGCAAAAATCTCACAAATAAAAGAAAAAAAGAAAATCTATGCCATCTTTGTTGATTCTAATAGGAAATTTGGTGAATCTTGAGTCATCGAAACACTACACATTAGAATTATTTGGAAACCCAATCTTTTATGTGCTAGTCCACCACACACTCAGTCAAACTTGTGATGTCTTAACCTACCTCATGAAAGTGATTTGCGTTCAAAACTCGTATTCATTGCAAAGATGTGTTTATACTTATTAAGCTTGCTCATGAATGCGCATCATAGTTTTGTGTGAAACCTAAACTTTTGTTGGACACCATGAGCATTGGATTTATCTTTGCGTCTTTGTTTTTCATTTAGTTTTTGGTTTTGTATTGCTATAGGACTAGCAATATGTAAGTTTAGGGGTGTGATAGGAGCTTAAATATTCATATTTAAGCCCCTTAATTTACATTTGTTAAGTTCTTTATCTATATGTTTTAGTCTATTTTACTTCACTTTTGTGTTTTACACGTTTTTATAGGGTCTTGGAGAAAAAGAAGCATTTTTAGCACTTAAAGGAAGTAATCTGGAAATCCCGGAGTAGCTGCTGGCTAGATTGCGATCGAGCGCACTCCTCTGGGCGATCGAGCGCAGAATTGCGATCAAGCGCACCACATATGCGATTGAGCGCACATGTATGGGCGTGAACAGTAAACTGCAGAACCCTGTTTTTAAAATAACCCTATTTTGGAAATAAAAGAGTTTTGTGTTTTAGGAAAGTTTATGAACTCATGAGCCTCTTAGGACTTCTCAAAGGCCTACAAATACACTTGTAAATCACACACAAAAATCATCACCTATTGGGGGGGGGGGGGGGGGGGATCACTTCTTTTAATCACTTCTTTTATATTTTGCTTTAGCTGGGAGAAGGAAACTGTGAAGGAGAATTGACGACTCTTCTCTTGGGTTTCTTCTTTCCTTTATTTTTATTATGTGTACTTAACTTTTAGTAAGGGCTTGGTTGAAGCCCTAATTATGTTTATTCAATAATTCAGTATTGGTGCCTTTGCGATATTTATGTTATGTTGCTTAACTTGATTAATGTCTGTTTGTATTTAAATTCCTCATATGTATATGTCTGATCAATATGTGCATGTGGTATGGACTTGTTAGTTAGATCAATTTGGATGACCGAGTCCTGGGTCTGACATTAGTAACAAAGGATATCCATACCGGATTCTTGGGTTAATCAACATGGGAAACCAGGAGTAAATACCATGCCCTAGGTCCCGTGTGGTTGTCGATTTCCACAGATCCTATGCTCTCTTAAGGAACAACTCAACATACACCATGATGAATCCCTTGAGAGAGAAAAGAGTTAGAGTAGATACCATGCCTAACTCATTGCTTAGGGAGATCAATAGCTTAAGGAGTAGATACCATGCCCTTAGGTTGACAAACATTAGGTATTCATGACATGAGTACAGCATTGGCATATTGTTTTGTTGTGGTAGCATAATTAGTGGTGGATATCAAATCCCTACGTCTTTATCCTTATTATTTTATCTTTATCAAAATCAACTCTTTTATTATTTCTATCTTTTAACATTGCGAATATAATTCTAAAACGAAATTCACCAATCCCTGTGGAGATGATCTTGCTTTCGTACACTATACTACTAAGTTGACCTTGTGCACTTGCAAGTAAAACGAGTATGATTATTTACTTATTTATTTAGGTGGATAATCGCTCAACAAGAGTGCAAAGACACTACACACAAGAGAGACTCATTCAAGAGAGGTCAGCTGTTTAGATAGAGAGTAGTATAGATTGGGGATTCAAGGGCTTTGTAGATGGAATTTTCTTGGGGAAAATTCCAGGGAAACACTAGTCCTTATTACTTTCTTTTTCTCTTCTTTCGTTCTTCAAGAACAAGAGGATTCTTGAAGAGCTGTTGCTGTAATTGTAAGAACTCATTGATTTAGTGCAGAGAGCTTGGAGGAGCTCACGGGGACGTAAGCATTTGCCGAACCTCAATAACAATTGCTCGTGTTCTTTCTTTGATTAGTTTGATTGCTGTTTTATTACAAGTCATTTTAGACTTGGGTGTTTGGAAAGATCACAACGTGGGATTCCGCAAGAATGTGATTTTCCAACAATTAGGTTGTCTACAAACTTTTTCTTCTGATGAAATAGAGATGGTAGTTATTTGGATGAGCCTTTTCCGGTAAGATATTTACATACACAATTAAGATTCTCAATTTTTTTTGAACAACAAATGGATCTTTGTTGGTGGTTTAAAGTTTAATTTTTTTTGAGTAGCAAACAGAAATGATGTATAGAGATAGAAGACGGTTCTGAATTGTGCCAAAGTAGATGAAGTTAATGGTAGAATTGTTTTAATTTTCATATGTGGAAAATGATATATCCTGCATGCACAACAAATATATGAGTTAGCTACTTTTCTCCTAAAAGTTATATTGGCCATGGCGAACCAGAATTTGATATGCTAAAAAGAAAAAGTATCAGATAAATGAGGTTTCAACTCACGCACAGTATTGTTAGTTTAAAAGTTGAATTTCAAAAAAAAAAATTACTAAAAATTGATCTCGGTTGGTGGTATCATAGCTCCCTCCAACTTAAACTAACGATTATTAATGGTTTGGGCAACACTGAGTGATTGTAGGATATAAACATTGTGTACCAAATTTCTCATAAACTTTACGAATTTGTGAACAATTAAAAAAGCTGATAAGCTTTTCTAATTTAATGACAAGGCGTAAAGCTTTATCTTGCATTTGTTGCCTACAAATAAATCATTTAGGTTAAATATTAATATAGCATATGTCCTAAGAGATGATTTATTATTTTTATACAGATTTTATGGATAAAATAATGTATTATATATAGAGGTACATACACTTTTAGTATAATAACAATGATGTTAATTAATTTTAAATTCTTTATTAAACTTCTCTGTTCTTTGCAGTAACCAACTAAGCATGCAAATTGTAAATTTAATGAAACCCATGTTACTGTCGACTTTATTGAGAAGGCTCAAGGTAACCTCAGCGAAGGTTGAACATTAAAAAAAACATAACTGGACTGCAACTAAAATAAGGCAGTACTAAAGGCTCATAGGAAAATGCACGAACTGTATACCCCTCGTGCTAAATAACATGAAAATTTTCATGCCATCTAGAAGTCCTTTATCATTGAGCATAGGGATAATAATTCATCTTCGATGAAGCTTCAGAATTCTTCGACCCATCGGGGATAGTTATGATGGGATTTTATCCTCATTGGGACGGGGACGAAGATTTTAAAAACATTTGTTCTGAACAGGAATGGGGACAAAGGGAGAAATCTTCGCCCCGCAAAATACCTATCCCCGGCCCCTATTACATTAGGTTTTTAGGTTTTACATAAATATATTAGATAAACTTACTAATTACCCAATTAACCCCTTAAAATTTTGTTTAATATTTTTTTTTTGTATGAGAGAAGATATGTACTTCGATTTGTGCGATGTAGAAATGATATAGTGTTTGTACTTTGTATAAAAAATTTATTTTTTTTATTAAATTTGGTTAACAAATAATTTTTGGCTTTTTAATGAAGAATCTTTGTTTTTATTGATAATGGGGACGAGGACTAGGACAAGGATAAAGATTGAGATCTTTGAAAATTTTCGACGGGGACGGGGATAGGGACGAATTGTAAAATGAAATATTCAACGGGGATGGGGATGGGGGCGAAGAGTATTTTTGTAAACGGGGATAGGGACGAAGATGGCACCCTTCGCTTCAAACCCGCCCCATTGCCACCCATAATTGAGCAATGCGAGTTATTAGGGAAAAAAGGTCATGTATTTCAATGTTTCAATGTTTTCTATTTTCTATTTTTGTGTCTTGTATTTCCTGGAGTAAATCTGTGTATCCTTCCTACTTTAATGTAGTTAAATAAAAAATATTATTATTGTGTTGTTCCAAAAATAATAGAGCAAAATAAAATCAGGATTTAGGAGAGATGCCATCTTACTAGCACCAACTTTATAAATGAATAGAATCCTGTTACAAGATTTCTACCTATAGTAAGGCTATACCTTGTGGAGATGCACCTTTATCGAAGTAAGTTATTGATAATAAATTTAAATTAATAATACATGATAATACTTAAGTTTTATTAGACTTACCTCCTGGGAGTAAGCCTATAAGTTGTGAGTAGGTTTTCAAGAAAAAAGATGAAACCTTATGGAAGCACTATGGAGGCTTAGTTAATAGCTTTAGATACAATTTGTATAGTGACTGAGTGGTTAAAAATTAATAATAATAATTGATGGATTTTCCTTTTGTGAACAAACTTGTGCCCTCCATATATATACATTTTGATTGTACAGTTGTGATAGATCTTATATGAAAATATCATTCTAATAGGAATATGAACAATCATATTCAAATGAGATATAAGTCAGTTAGAGGATTGTTGACTATAAGTGTTATATCTCTAAATTTTGTGAGATCCGAAAGGAAAATAGCTGACAGCTTGACTAACGGTCTACTCATGAGGGTAATACTTGATACAATGAAGGGGATGGGCTTAGCCCTTAGGGAGTCACCAACAGGGGTAATGAACCTTTCTTATTGGAGATCCCATGAAAAAGGTTCAATGGGTAGAAACAACCTGCAGGTGTAACTCAATTTTTAGCACTACTTTTGAGGAGCAGTCTCCAAGAGAGCATCCTTTTTCCCATCCCTAAGGTGATAGTTCTTATTAGTGTGATGTTTAAGATTAGTATCTACAATTAATGAAACTGATGCGGGTATTGCGTTAGGTACTTGTCACACATACCTTTGGAGGCTCACCTAAGTGAGAGTTATCGTGAGGTCGCGACTATGGGATTGGGCTATTCCTTAGAGACTCTCATAAGAATTGAGATAAAAGTGTATGACCATTAATAGTACTAGCCCGCGAACCTGACCCTAAATCAAGTACTTTGTGTGTGACTTGTTGAAGTCTGATCAAGGGACCTAATTCAATGTGTAGTCCATTTCGGTTCCCTCAGATGAATACTATCAACACTAAGTGTAGGCTCAAGTCCTAAAGACTCTTGCACCTATTGCATAGTACTAGAGTTGCCTTTATATACTTTCTATATTTTATTTTATTTTGTTTTGTTTGTTTTGAGTTTAAAATTTTAAAACTTGTGGGAGATTGTAGAAAAGTTTTTAAATTCCTCACAATTATTCATGATTTTTTAAAAGCCATTATTTGGCCATTTTAACATAATAATCAATTTGAGAGTTACACATTTTGTAACTATCAAATGATTTTCCAATAGTCATTATTTGGCTATTTTGATATAGCTAATAAATTGAACGGTACAAATTTGTGATTAATCTCAATAAAATGAGAGTTACAAATTTTTTTATTATTTCTATTTTAAATTTTGAATTAAGCTCATTTGTAACTATAAATACCAAGATTTTCAAGAGCCTAAGACAATTTTTCAGATTCTTTTCTTGTTTTCTACTTTCTACATATTTACGTTTTTGGGAAACCTTGATCGGGTCAGTTCACCCCCGCTTCCCAATGGATGTGAACATTGTAGGCGGCAAAGCTGCGAGCACCTGGATTTTATCTTGGAGTCGGTCTTAGCCATTTATAGCTGCATGTCGGGAGGCTATAACAACTTTAGGTGGCTTTCCGTGACTTACAGGCCAGTGCCTTCTCTTTTCTCTATTTTAATCATTTATTTTATTTTATTATACATAATAATATCATATATTTATATTTCTGTTGAAATTATTTTTATTTCTACAAGCATATATTTTGAAATTGTCTATTTAGTTTTTATCACCAATTATATAAAAAAATTTCCAACAGTTTTATGGATAATATATTGGAGTGTAAGAAAAATAGGATTTAGGAGAGATGCATTCTTACGTATGCCAACTTCATATATGAATAGAATCTTGTTACAGGATTTCTCTATGAATTTCTATTGTCAAGTTATTCACAAAAATATTTCTATTATCAACTTAAAATCTAACACCAACTTCCTATACCATATAAGAGAACTTGTATTAATAGTTATCAAGTTCAGGTATTTTATAATAAGAAATTTTGTTTTAGAGACTGACAATAAGTCACTTTACAAATACATATAAATTTCTTGAATTTAAAATCTATTTTACTAAACCTTATCTTGTCTTATTTAAATTAAATCTAGAGCTTCTTAATTTGGATAAAGTATTTTATAGTAGTATTAGATTAGAAATAAAATGGTGGATAATGTGCCTAATTTGGATTTATACAATGAATCTTGTGATATGTCTACTAAATGAATTAGTTGACTGTACTAAATAACAAAGAAAACCTTGGTGGAACAAATCACACACACACACACACACACACACATATATATATATATATATATATATATATATATATAAAATTATAGTTTATTACTATTTTACTGAGGGAAAATATACTTGAGATCTTAACTAAAAGCACAAGTTCTCCAGAGGAAGATCATACGGCCAAAACTATCCTTAAGATACATAGATATGAAGAAAGGAATAACACATCATGAAAAGTTGATGAACATTGTATAATTCCTTGTACATATTTTAAATATCTATGAATTGCATGATTGATTGTAAGTACCACCATTAGCATTGCACAATTCGCAGAACTCAAACTTTAGAGCACTAGGTGGAGACATATGAATCTTCCATTATCTTGATAGATGGTTTAATAATCCATCAACTCCAATTTAATTAATTAGTGTTGGAAATATATAATAAGCTTCTTCTAAATAAATTGTTCATTTAAATTTTTACAAAAAAAATTTAGCAAAAAGACAAGAGAGTTGGTAAGACCAAAAGTAAATCGATCAAACACGTTTAACCCTAAACCAAACACACAAAATAACCACAGTATTTGTTTTAATTCTCAAACTTCCCTTAAAATTGTAAGCGTAGACTACATCTATGTGTTTAGCCACTTATCCCTACAAAACCTCTAAAGCCTTGAGTCTGACCAGTGCCTCGCCATTTACTCTGATCTCTACACAACTCGTGAACTCACCAACTACTTATGTTTTCATGGTTACAGTTGATTCAACTGAGGCAACTGATGAAGATGAAGGTCTTGAAGGAAGATGGCAAAACATGTTGAAGCCATAGATCAGATCAGTAATCTACCAATGGTATATGCCCTTTAATAGTAACTATCTCTCTCTCTCCAGAAGAATTTTTTTCTTCTTTCTATTTCAACAATTCTTGCGGTTCATATGCAGCAAAACCTCTTAATATTAAACAGAAATGCACTCAGATTAGCATCAAAACTTCAATCTGGATGGAGCATGTTCTGGATCTAATCCATACAAGTGTTGTGAGTGATAGAGGAATCTTCTTTCTCGGAGACTTTGAATTTCCCGTTCAGGCAATTGATCTGGTCAATAACGATAGTCATTAGAAAGCTCCATACTAGCCTCGATATGATCATTGGCAAAGATGCCAACTCGATTTTATTTTCATGTTATGATCTAGATAATCTGTGATCTAGAAATAGAGCAACACAGAAAGGGAAACTAACTATTGAAAAATTTGATCTTCTATAGTGTTTGCAATTCCTAATGGTTTTCGCTTCTGGTTTCCATTTTTAAGCAGCATATTGGTCAACCACTGTCTCCATTTCATCAGTGCATGGGAAGTTTGGTTTCAACACGTCAACTGGGGATGAACTTAGGATTACATAAAAGATTCGCAAATGATGATTTTCGATGGAAATCAATTCTGCAGAAGCCAGTCTCGAGGTGCCAAGTTATTGGTAAATTTGAGAATATATGCAAATTAGGTTATTTGAAAATTTTTCCTTCTAAAGAAAGAATGAAGGTAGTTATTTGGTTGAGCCTTTTCCAGTAAGATATGTATGTATGCAGTTTTTTTGGATAATATAATGTACTACATATATATGTACATACAATTTTTGTATAATAGCGATGACATCAATTAATTTTAATTTTTTTTAAACTTCTCTGTTTTTTGAAGTAACAGGCTAAGTATGGAGGTTGTAAATTTAATGAAGCACGTGTTACTGTATATTTTATTGAGAAGGCTCAAGGTTTCCTCAGCGCAAGTTAAACATCACAAAAACTAATTGGACTGCAACCAAGATAAGACAGTACTACTCAAGGCCCAAAGGAAAATACTCAAACCGTATAGGCTCCCTTGTGCAAAAAAACTTCAAAAATTTCATGCCTACTAGAAGTCCTAAATCATTGAGAAATCCGAGTTATTGTGGAAAAAATGGTCGTGTATTTCGATGTTCCAATTTTTGCTATTTTCTCATTGCGTGTTCCATATTTCGTGGAGTTAATCCATGTATCCTTCATGCTTTATTGCACTTAAAAAAAACGTTGTTTTTCTATTTCGAAAAAAAGTAGAGTGAAATAAAAACAGGATTTAGGAGAGATGCATAATTATGTACACCAACTTCATATATGAATAGAATTCTGTTACAAGATTTCTATATGCATTTCTCTTGTCAAGCTATTAACAAAAATATTTCTATTATCAACTTAAAATCTAACACCAACCATTCCAATACCTGATAAGAGAGCTAGTATTAATAGTTATCAAGTTCAGGTATTTTATAATGAGAAATTTTGTTTTAGAGTAATAATAAGTGATGCAGGAGGATCCGAGTCAGATGATGCTGAGTTATCAGATAGCACATTGTTGGCACTGAGATACCTTAAGTTGGCAAATCAGCGCAAAGATGACAGGTGGACTACCTAGAACGGTTGGATCTCTCCAAATCTAAGGGTGTGGTTTACATCGTTTTACGTGCCACGGGCTCAAATCGAGCCCTGGAGACCCTAGTTTGATCCGAAATAGGCCCTCGATCAAAACTCAAAAAACACTCAGCTTAGTGGGTTTTTAGCCAAAAAACGACGTTTAGGCCTTCAATTTTGCAGTTTTCAGTTTTTAAGAAGCCTTCCATTTGCAATTTCTTTTGTATTCAAGTCAGAATTGACTACCGTTAATTCTGCCTTAATTCTAACGCTTAATTTTAGTATTTTCCATAGTTTTTCCCCAAATTTATGTTTTCAGGGATTTTTGCCTTTTTTTTTAGCTTTGACCTTATAAATAAGGAGATCACGTACGGAAAAGAGGAGAATATATTTTTGGAGTGCATAATTTTGAATTGAACATCAGAGGTGTTTCTCTGTGTTTTTTGGGCGATTCTCTTATGTTTTTCCTTGTGAATTATCTATTAAAACTAGCTTGCAGAATAATCGCTATTTTGTCCAGTGTGAGTTGGTATCAGAGCTTCAACATCTTCCTGGGGTGAGATTTCATCAATTTCCATGGCTGGTGGTCATGGTTGTGGTCGTCGCGGGCAGATTTCGAATGAGGAAGCCCCACACCATGATCGTAACGTTCAGGATGCGATGATTGAGGATTTACAGAGGCAAGTTGCAGAGTTAACCCAGCGTCTAACGGCGCCGAATTTAGGTGATCGTGAGATGGAAGATCACGATTCTGATTCCAGTTTTGAAAACCCGTATCACAATCCTACTCGATTCTGGGAGCACCGTGGTCAAGAGGATCGTTATGGAGACCTCGATTTCAGGGTAGATCTACCCGAGTTTTTTGGTACATTACAGGCCGAAGGATTCATCGATTGGTTGAATGAAGTAGAGCGTATTTTTTAGTATAAAAAAGTCCCATATCATGTCAAAGTGAAACTGGTCGCCATCAAACTCAAAGGCAGAGCATCTGCGTGGTGGGAGCAGTTGAGGAGCTCGCGCGACCGGTAGAGCAAGGCCAAGATCACTGATTGGGAGAGGATGAAGAAGAAGATGTTTCTTCCTTTTGGCTACACTCAAACCTTGTTTCAGCGACTTCATTCGTTGAGGCAAGGCACGAGATCGGTTGATGATTACACGGAGGAGTTCTATCAATTGATAGCCCAGAATGATTTATCTGAGACAGAAGAGCAGATGGTGGCACGGTATTTGGGGGGATTACGACAGCCCCTGCAAAATGTCCTCAGCCTTCACTCGCTGTGGACCATTTCTGAAGTATACCAGCATGCACTTACATTGGAAAAACAGCAGAACAGGAGGCCAATAAACAGAAACGATCAAAGCAGTCGGCCAGTTCGCCATCAAGAATCTCGTCCTGCCCAGCAGCCACCCCAGGGTAACTCTAACTCAAATATTAGATGTTTCAGATGTGGTGAACAGGGACATAAAGCAACGGAGTGCAGGAAGCCTGCTAGTCAGAAGGGCAAAAATCTCCTAATTGAGGACGACATGGTAGACGAAACTGACGAGATTGGAGAGCCTATGTATGACGATGATGAAGATGGAGATGTGTTGTATGGAGATGGCCATGAGACTCTGGTCGTTCGTAAAAGTCTATTGACCCCTAAGGGTGATACAAGAGACGATTGGTTGAGAACTAATATTTTCCACATGACCTGCACAGTTGCAGATAAAGTCTGCAAGATGATCATTGACCGTGGTAGTTGAAAGAACGAAGTGTCTGAAGAGACTGTCCAAAAATTGATGATGAAGGCAGATCGTCATCCCAAGACGCATAAATTATCGTGGCTGAATAAAGACAATGAAGTAACAGTAGATAGGTGATGCCTAGTATTTTTTTTAATTGGTAGGAAATATTTTGATAATACTTGGTGTGATGTTGTGTCTATGGATGCTTGTCATGTATAGTTAGGCAGACCTTGGCAATATGATCGCAGTGTTATTCAGGATAGGCAGAAAAATATATATTCTCTTAACATCAAAGGGAAAAAGATTGTGTTGGCACCTCTTCGGGAAGGAACCACTCCTACCCCGATAGCCAATAATACTAATATACTTTCTATGTCCAGGTTTTTAGCTGAGATTGAGCGTGGAGACGTGGTCTATACTCTACTGCCTTGTGGGAATAGTGCAGCAGACATGAATCCAGATTTACCAACAGAGGTACAGCAGCTGCTAGCAGAGGTTTCTGACCTGATGCCAGAGGATCTTGGGATATTCAGCATCAGATCGACCTTGTTCCGAGGTCCAGTTTGCCTAATTGACCGGTGTATCGCCTTAGTCCCAAGGAATCTGAAGAGTTGCAGTGACAGGTGGTAAAGTTGTTGGAGAGGGGTTACGTCCATGAGAGTATGAGCCCATGCGCAGTTCCTACCCTGCTGGTGCCGAAGAAAGATGGCTCTTGGCATATGTGTGTTGATAGCAGAGCATCAACAGGATTATAGTGCAATACAGGTTTCCAATTCTCCGCCTAGATGATGTGTTAGACCAGCTGTTCGATTCTAAGGTCTTCTCAAAAATTGACCTTAAAAGTGGATACCACCAGATCAGAATAAGACCTGGAGATGAGTGGAAGACAGTGTTTAAGACGCAGCATGGGTTGTATGAGTGGATGGTCATGCCTTTTGGGCTGTCCAATGCGCCTAGCACATTTATGAGATTTATGCATCAAGTTTTATGGCCTTTTCGTGGGGAAATTTGTTGTAGTTTACTTCGATTACATCCTCATTTATAGCTTGACGTGGGCGTCACATTTTGATCACCTCCGTGCTGTTTTTGATATATTGAGAATGGAGCGTCTGTTTTTCAATTAGAAGAAGTGTTCTTTCTTCACTACTTCTGTAACTTTTATGGGTTTTGTTGTGTCTACTGATGGTGTTTATGCAGATCAGTCGAAGATAGATGCGGTCTTGGATAGGCCCAAACCGAAGACCTTGCACAATGTCAGAAGTTTCCATAGATTGGCATCCTTTTACTAGTGGTTCATCAGAAATTTCAGTATTCTGATTGCTCCTATCACAAAGTGCCTCAATGGACGTGATTTTCAGTGGTCCAAGGAGGCGAAAACTAGTTTTCAACTGGTCAAGCAAAAGATGACAGAGGCACCGATTTTAACACTTCCTGATTTTGAAAAAATGTTTGAAGTAAACTGTGATGCATCTGGGGTTGGCATTGGTGATGTTCTGAGTCAGAAGGGGTGCCCAATAGCTTTTTTCAGTGAGAAGCTATCAGGATCAAAGAAGAATTATTCTACCTATGATATAGAGTTTTATGCCATAATTCAGTCCCTGAAGCATTGGCGTCACTACCTAGTGCAGAGGGAGTTCATTCTTATCACAGATCATGAGGCCCTGAAGTACATCAATAGCCAACACAAGCTGAGTAGACGGTATACCAAGTGGGTGGCGTACTTGCAGGAGTTCACGTTTGCGCTGAGGCACCAAGCAGGAAGTCTGAACCGTGTCACAGATGCACTGAGCTGTCGTACATTACTCCTCACCACCATGAGCACCATAATTACAGGATTTGAGGTTTTCTCTGATATATATGCTGCAGATCTTTCCTTCGGGAGAATAATTCAAGAGGTAACTGATGGTCAACGACATGATTTTATTTTGCATAATGGTTATCTGTTTTGTGGTTACAGTTTTGCGTTCCAGATTGTTCACTAAGGTAGCAGATTATTAGTGAACTTCATAACGAGGGTCACTTTGGGCGAGATAAGACGTTGGCTTTGATCTCTTCTAACTATTATTAGCCCAAATTAACCAGTGACGTGGCTCATTATGTGGAGCGTTGTTATGTGTGTCAGCGGTCCAAGGGAGTTCTCACTAATACGAGCCTATACACACCTTTACCTGTACCTGAAGCCCTTTGGTTTGATGTCAGTATGGACTTTGTGTTGGGTTTACCCCGTACCCAACGGGCCTTGGATTCTATTTTGGTTGTGGTTGACAGGTTTTCCAAGATGGTCCATTTTATAACTTGCAGTAAAACAATGGATGCTGCCCGGATCGCCCATCATTACTTCAGGAAGATTCTGCGTTTACATAGTGTTACCCGATCCGTTACTTCAGATCGTGACACCAAGTTCATAAGTCAGTTCTGGAAGAGTTTATGGGAGAAGATGGGGACAAAGTTGAATTTTAGCAGCGCCTACCATCCCCAGACAGATGGTCAGACCGAGGTGGTGAACCGAAGTTTAGGGAACCTTTTAAGGAGCTTGGCAAGAACTAAACCGAAGTAGTGGGATTTGGCGTTACCTCAAGCAGAATTTGCCTATAACAGGTCGAAAAACAGAACCACGGTAATGAGCCCATTTGAGATTGTCTATGGTCAGAATCCATCCGGGGTGCTTGACTTAGCCCCTATTCCACGTGTGGGTCGTTTAAGTCACAAAGTAGATGAGATAGCAGAACATCTTCGGGGTATCTATGAGCAGGTGAAGTTGGCCATTCACGAGAGTAATGTTAAGTACAAGCACTACAAGATAAAAGGTCATCGCTGGCGCTTTTTTTTTGCATATTTCGGCGCTTTAAAGCGTCTAAATATGCTTTACCAGTGCTTATTTCAAGCACTGGATAAAACGACGATATGTGTAGTGTCGAAGCGCAAATACCAGCGCTTTCTGAAAGCGACGCAATATACATATTTTATCAGCTCTTTTAAGCGCCGGTATATTTCGGTGCTTCTAAGTGCCGCTATATACCGGCGCTTAAAAGCGCCGCAATATAAGCAGCATAAACAAAAAAAAATTCCTCCATTTTTCTCCCTTTTCTCAGCAACCAAACGCAGCATACAAGTACAAAATAGCCACAAAATAAACATAGAAATATCTTAACTAAGCAATCCTCAGTTTACACTTTCAACTGACTTGCAATTATGTCCAATATGAACTTGCTGTGGGAAGAAAGTGTCTTGAGAGACTGGTTTTGAAGTCTCAAAAGGGAATATGGGATGTTCTTATAAACAATCCATAAAAAATGTGCAATGACCAAACCTGAACCATTGTAAATGCAAATATCTCTTCTTCCTCTTGGTGCATTTTCTGGAGCCAAACTTGCTGCTTGAATCGATTCTGTTTTGTAGTTCATAAACGCATTGACTGAACTGTCTAAAATCAAAGAAGGGCCTGAAATATGTAGACTTCTTAAAAGGATCAAATCCAGCAAACTGCAAAATAAAAAAGAGGGGAAAGGGGAAAAACACACAACAATATAAATTTTTTTTCCTTCCATGGGTTAAACTAATAGGAATAAATTAAAAAAAAAATGCCAGCATACAAGTAAAGGAACAATTACAGGTGATTACCAGAAAATATTGTGGCAGGGGAGCTAGGGGCAACAGCCAAAATTTTTGGGGTTGGCACGGTGGAGGAGGGAAAAAAATTTGGGGGAAAAAATTATAGGGCACGACAAGCTTATATATGAGAAATTTTTAGCATATACTGGCGCTTGAAAGCGCCAGAATATGGATGCAGAGGAGCATATTTCGGCACTTTAAAGCGCCGGAATATGCTCAAACCCATTTCATATTCCGGTGCTTTAAAGCCCCGGTATATTGTGGCGCTTCAAAGCGCCACTATACGTATTAAGATTCATATATAACGGCGCTTTGAAGCGCCGTTATATGTTTTTTGCATATTGTGGCGCTTCAAGGAAGCGCCACAAAAGAAGCGCCGGCGGTTATTATATTACAGCGTTTTTATGAAGCGCTGGAAATAAAGCGCTGGCAAATGTCAATTATCTTGTAGTGAAGGTTCAGGGCGACAGTCACCGTCATCAGGTGCTTTTTAATGTTGGTGATTTTGTTTGGACAGTATTAACTCGTGATCGTTTTCCTGTGGGAAAGTATAATAAGCTTAAAGAGTGGAAGATTGAACCTTGTGAGATCCTGCAAAAGATCAACGATAACGCCTACAGACTACGCCTCCCGAGTCATTTGAAGACTTCTGATGTCTTTAATGTGAAACACCTGAGTCCTTGTTTTGTGGATTCCAATGAAGCTATTGTGAACTCAAGGATGAGTTCTTTCCAACCCGAGGCGACTGATGCAGGAGGATCCGAGTCAGATGATGCTGAGTTGTCAGATAGCACGTTGTTGGCACTGAGATACCTTGAGTTGGCAGATCAGCGCAAAGATGGCAGGTGGACTACCTAGAACGGTTGGATCACTCCAAATCTAAGGATGGGGTTTACATCGTTTTGCATGCCACGGCCTCGGATCGAGCCCTGGAGACCCTAGTCTGATCCGAAACAGGCCCCGATCAAAACTTAGATAACCCTGAGCGTAGCGGGTTTTTAGCCAAAAAACGACGTTTATGCCTTCAATTTTGCAGTTTCAATTTTTAGGAAACTTTCCATTTGCAATTTCTTTTGTATTCAAGTCAGAATTGACTACCGTAAATTCTGTCTTAATTCTAACGCTTAATTTTAGTATTTTCCATAGTTTTTCCCCAAATTTATGTTTTCGGGGATTTTTGCCTTTTTTTAGCTTTGACTTTATAAATAAGGAGGCCACATACGGAAAAGAGGAGAATATATTTGCATAATTTTGAATAGAACATCAGATGTGTTTCTCTGTGTTTTTTGGACGATTCTCTTATGTTTTTCTCTGTGAATTATCTGTTGAAACTAGCCTGCAGAATAATCACTATTCTGTCTGGCGTCAATAAGTCACTTGACGAATACATATTAAGTTCATGAACTTAAAATCTAATTTACTAAACCTTATCTTGTCTTATTTAAATTAAATCTATTGTTTCTTAATTTGGATAATGTATTTTATAGTAGTATTAGATTAGCAATAAAATGATGGATAATGTGCTTAAATTGGATTTATACAATGAATCTTGTGATGTCTACAAAATGGATTAGTTGACTATATTAAATAATGAAGAAAACCTTAGTGAAACAAATCATTCACACACATACTATTTAATACAATTTTACTGAGACAAATGTATTCGAAATCTTGACTAAAAACATGAGTTCTCCTGAGGAAGATCATACAGCCTAAACTATCATGAAGATACATAGATATGATGGAAGGAATAACGCATTGTGAAAATTTAATGAAAATTAGATAATTCCTTGTACATATTTTAAATATTTATGAATTTCAAGATTGGTTGTAAGTACCACCATTACCATTGCACAATTCGCAAAAATCAAACTTTAACGTGCTAGATGGAGACATATGAATCTTCCATTATCTTGATAAATGACTTAATAATCCATCAACTCCAATTTAATTAAATTAAAAGACAAGAGAATTGATAAGACCAAAAGTAAATGGATTAATCACATTTGACCTTAAACCGAACACACATAATGACCACAGTATTTTTTTTAATTCTCAAAGTACTCTTAAAGTTGTAACCCTAAACTACATCTCTGTATATAGCCACTTATCTTTACCCAACCTCTAAAGCCTTGAGAGTGAGCGGCGCCTCTCCCTTTCCTCTGATCTCTACATAACGTATAAATTCACCAACTACATATGTTTTCATGATTACATATAATTCAACTAATGCTGCTGATGAAGATGAAGTTCTTGAAAGAAGATGGCAACACATGTTGAAGCCATAGATCATATCAGTAATCTACCAAAGGTATGTGCAATTTAACGGTATCTATCACTCTTTCTTCAGAAGAAATTATTAATGTTTTTCAATACTAACAACTTTTGTGGTTCATATGCTGAAAAACCTATTGTTACCAAGAACAAGAGCATTCAGCTTAGCATCAAAGGTACAATTTGGATGGAGCATGTGCTTGATCTGATCCATACAGGTGCCTTGAGGGACAGAAGAATCATCTTTCTGGAAGTCTTAGAGTTTTCTAGCCTTTTCAGGTGATTGATCTGGTCAATAACGATAGTTTTTAGACAGCTCGTTAGTAGCTTCAATATGATCCTTGGCAATGATGCCAACTCTATTTTATTTTCATGTTATAATTTGGATAATCTGTGATCTAGAATTAAAGCAAAACAGAATTAACTATGGTGCAGAAGTTCGCTATTCAGGGAGATGAAAAAACATCAGGAGGAGTTCTCCAGCTGGTGTGGAGAATGCTATCGTGA
The DNA here is from genome assembly GCA_023935145.1 of Bretschneidera sinensis. Lineage (NCBI taxonomy): Eukaryota > Viridiplantae > Streptophyta > Magnoliopsida > Brassicales > Akaniaceae > Bretschneidera > Bretschneidera sinensis. The sequence continues at coordinate 89,896,849 of CM043701.1, forward strand.
AAAGAAAGAAAGGCAACAGTTGTCAATTGCTGCTACCCAAGTTGGGGTTGGATGGGAGAGATGGTGATTTGACAACTTGAGCTGTTATAGTTGTAATTTACGCTGGGTGATTATGAAATTATGTGGCTGTAATCGTTTTTCAAACCACAAAGAAATGCCGTTGGTAACTCTTGATGGAAGTTTGCCTTTTGTGCTTCATCTTAACATGAAATGTGCGCAAATTATATGAAGTAAACGGTTTGACTTTTTGTGTAGCAGCATGCCTGAAAGTTCTGTGGAAAGAACTGTAGTGCCAATCTGATTTGATACTGCCTAAAGGCTATTTGTACTTTGGGGAGCTTGGGTGTTCCAAACTGAAATTATGTTAATAAATGTCAATAAGTCTGTGACTCGTCATTCCAAAAAAACTTTCGCGTATGGTTTGCATTTTAAAGCAGCATAGTGGTCAACAACTTTCGATTTTCATAAGTGCATGGGATTCCAATCTTTTGGTAACTAGCATATTTTCAAGAGCTTCCAACTTCTAATTAATTTTATTGTTCTCCATCACCAAGGCCAATGATATTCATAAGAGGAAGCATTGAAGTCAAAAAGGAATGGAGAATTTGTACATTCATCATTTTTTTCATGCTTATTGGCTTATCGCTGGGAAATGAATTCGTCTCTATATTCTCTAAGATAATCATTTCTGTTTACAATATTTCTCATAAATTTTACGAATTTGCGAACAATTAAAAAAGCTGGTAAGCTTTTCTAATTTAATGTTAAGGCGTAAAGCATTATCTTGCATTAGCTGTCTACAAATAAATCATTTAGGTTAACTATTAATATAGCATATGTCCTAAGAGATGATTTATTATTTTTATACAGATTTTATGGATAAAATAATGTATTATATATAGAGGTACATACACTTTTAGTATAATAGCAATGATGTTAATTAATTTTAAATTCTTTGTTAAACTTCTCTGCTCTTTGCAGTAACCAACTAAGAAAGCAAATTGTAAATTTAATGAAACCCATGTTACTGTCGACTTTATTGAGAAGGCTCAAGGTAGCCTCAGCGTAGGTTGAACTTTACAAAAAATAACAGGACTGCAACCAAGAAAAGGCAGTACTAAAGGCCCAAAGGAAAATACTCGAACTGTATACATTCCCCCGTGCAAAATAACATAGAAACTTTCATGCCATCTAGAAGTCCTTTATCATTGAGCATAGGGATGACAAAATAATTCGTCTTCGGTGATGCTTCAGAATTCTTCAACCCATCGATGATAGTTATGAAGCGGATTTTATCCCTATGGGGACGGAGACGATGATTTTTAAAAACATTTGGTCTGAACGGGAACGGAAACAAAGGGAGAAATCTTCGCCCCACTAAATCCATGTTCTCGCTCCCTATTACATTAGGTTTTTATGTTTTACATATATATATTGGATAAACTTACTAATTACCCAACTAACCCCTTAAATTTTTGTTTTAGACTTTTTTTGTATGAGAGAAGACATGTATTTCGATTTATGAGATGTAGAAATAATATAGTGTTTGTACTTTATGTAGAACATTTATTTTTTAGTAAACTGGGTTAACAAATAACTTTCAGTTTTTTAATGAAGAATTAATCTTTATTTTTATTTATAAATGGAGACGGGGGTTGGGACGAAGATGAAGATTGAGATATTTGAAAATCTTCGACTGGGACGGGGACGAATAACAAAATGAAATATTCAACGGAGATTGGGATGGGGATGGAGGCGAAGAGTATTTTTGTAAACTGGGACCGGGACGAAGATGACACTCTTCACTTCAAACCTCCCCGTTTCCATCCCTAATTGAGCAATCAGAGTTATTAGGGGAAAAAAGGTCATGTATTTCAATGTTTTATATTTTCTCATTTTGTGTCTTGTATTTCCTAGAGTTCATCTTTGTATCCTTTCTCCTTTAATGTAGTTAAATAAAAAATATTGTTATTGTGTTGTTCCAAAAATAATAGAGCAAAATAAAATTAGGATTTATGAGAGATGCATTCTTACCAGTACCAACTTTATATATGAATAGAATCTTGTTACAAGATTTCTACCTATAGTAAGGCTATATCTTGTGTAGATGCACATTTTTTAAAGTAAGTTATTGATAATAAATTTAAATTAATAATACGTGATAATACTTAAGTTTTATTAGACTTACCTCCTAAGAGTAAGCCTATAGGTTGTGAGTAGGTTTTCAAGAAAAAGATGAAACCCTATGGAAGTACTATGGATGCTGAGTTAATAGCTTTAGATACAATTTATATAAAGGCTGAGTGGTTAAAAAATAATAAGAATAATTGATGGATATTCCTTTTATGGACAAACTTGTGCCCTCCTTATATATACATTTTGATTGTAAAGTTGTGATAGATCTTATACGAAAATCTCATTCTAATAAGAAAATGAACAAACATATTCAAATGAGATATAAGTCAGTCAGAGGATTGTTGACTATAAGTGTTTGTGAGATTCGAAAGCCTCAACGACTTCACAATTCATTTGGGCCTACTGAAGCTCGTACTAAGGTGGGATTAAAGCTTTAACGGCTTCACAATTCGTTTGGGGCTCACTGAAGCTAAAAAAATATCGAGGTGGGATTGAAGCCTCAACAACTTCGCAATTCCACTAGGGCCACTAAAGCTTGTACCAAGGTGGGATTAAAGCTTCAACGGCTTCACAATTCCACCGGGGTCTACTGAAGCCCATGAAGCTAACACGGGAAGACCAATGTGCTTACCAACAGAAGGCATGATCGAGGCACCTTGTCGGGATAAAGATATCATTAACATCACAAAGGGAAAACGCTCTACTCCCTTAGAAACCCCTCCAAACTTTCAAATGAGTGAGGGGCATATGAAATAGGCAGAAATACCCTACCCAACGAAATTTAGACACATGGACCGTGAGGTGACTCGCAGACATAAACGATATGGGTCAAAACCCCTTAGCATAGACATAAAGGCATGAGATAAAACCCCTGGTGGGACCCACTCTAGTTTATCTAGAGATAAGATCTCCATGGCCTATATAAAGAAGCTCAAGGTCTCATAAATGAAAGTTTTCACAACCAAAACCACTTCAACTCTCTCTCTCACTTTGGTATTTCTCTAGCCCTTCCTTTCACTTCATCTCAATACACTTACTGACAATACCATTAGAGGCTTTTTCTTGGAGAACCAAACTCCAAGCGGCTTTCTTTGCAGGAGTTTGTGTACCAAACTAAAGTGGACACACGAACGTGGCCAATAATACCAAACATCTATCTCATCTTATTAGATCCAATGTGATAACAATGCCCTCAATCTTCTTTTTGGTATTAACACTTTCATTAAATCACGGAGAAATTCTTTTCTGAATAGAGTCGTTGTGGACCAAATGAATCATCACTATCTAAAATGAAAATATTCCCTTGAATGATAGTGATTCATTTTGTCAGATAATCTCTAAATCAAGAACAATTTGTCATCATCATCTAAAATGAAAATATTCCCTTGAGTGATGATGATTCATTTTTTCAGGTAATCTCTAAATCAAGAGCAATTTGAATTCTTCAATGCAACCTCATTAATTGACAGTGTATTAAAATATCAAGCAAAAGATTTACAAACAATAAATAAGGTAAGTTTGTCGTACCATTTTTTTAGGATGTGGCTTTAGTTTTTGTTTGCTTTCACAATAGCCCCACCATTTCATAATTCATCGGGAATTCTATTATGTGGGAATGGTTTATGCATTCCGCGTGTCTTTTCGTGAGAAGTTCATCAAAATAACTTGCATTGTGGTGGTTTGAGCGGGCACTCGGGTTCAGTAGTCACCTTTTGCATTTAGTTAAAACAATTCATTTATTAAAAAGGTTCCCTTTTCTCATTAAATTTTTTAGGTTCTTTTATTTTTCTTTCAATGCGTAAAAGGTTCTCTTGTAAATGCTGAACAAGCTGTCTTTTTCTATTTTCCATTATATATCGAAAAAGAGTACGACAATGACATTAAAGGTCAAAAGGAAACTTAAACAAAGTAACTAAAATATTATCTTTGAAAAAATATTTTAACTCATATTATTTAAATTTTAAATATTTGAAAATTAACTAAATTTAATTTTTAAATATTAAAAAGTAAAAATAAAAACTAAATTGGTATTATTTTAACCATAACTAAATAAATTTTGAATATTTTTATCTTCAATAAAATCGTTAGTATGAATAGTAGATCTTGAATTATAAATTAGTACACTGCAATATATATCAATGAAAATGATGGTGGCAAAGAGCCATGTATAAATTCAAAATAAATATAAAGATTATAGATTTGAAACGTATAAATTTGTTCATCTCTTTATCTTAAAAAAATAACTTTATTTAAGTTTAAATATTTAATTATTTTTATGTATGTTTAATTTATTATAATAAATAAATAATTTATTTATTATAATTACTATTATTATTTATGTTTGATCTTTTTGAACGAAATATTCCGTGCATTTGAACGAGTTCACTCCTAGTGACATTAAAGGTCGAAAGGAGACTTGATTATGGTATACTTTCAATTAATATTTTTCTAATTTAATCTTGTGTTAGAATTTGATTTTCACTATGACATTTAATTAAGTTTTATTGTCAAAATTTAAAACTTGAAATTGAAATTAAGATGAAATCATAATTTATTTCAATTATTACATCTAACTGGTTTTGAGGAAAAAGATTAAAATTTTATGAGAAAATTGTTTGAGTTATTATTATCAAACATCTTTATATTTAGTATTGTGTTTCAATATTTTCTTGCATTTTAAAAACGATTAATTTATCACTTGTATTTTAGACATGTGTCCAATAAACATTTTTAGTAATAATTTTAATAAAATTGATATAGGTATATACAAAAACATTGACTATTATAAAAATCAAAAAATTTTATCAAGATTATTATGTAAATTAATATCAATTTTGACCAAGATTTTTATAATCTAAATTGTTTTCTTAAAAAAAAAAAAAACAAAAAAGGTAAAAACGATGACAGTAGTTATTTTCTTTGTCCGCTTCCTCTCGTGTATGTACGTACGTACGTGACAATAAGAGTACCCGTTTAGAATCTTGTGTTGTTGCCCACTCCACTCTCACTCTGTTGTTTTTGTGTTTGTTGAAGAATTGAAAAATCAAAAAGGGGTTTAGAAAGAGAAGAAGAAAGGGTGAAAGAAAAATTAGGTGAAATGAGCGCAGCCTTACCTTTGAGGCTTTTGTTGCCTATAGCCGCCACCCCTGTCGCTTCTTCTTCAGATTTTCTCTCCAAATCCCTCGAAACACCAAACCCTAATTTCAACCTCTATCATGCGTCCTCTTCTTCTCATTCTCTTTCTCAACACACATGTTTTCTTCTAAGAATAAAGAGATCCCCTCTCTCCAAACACATGGTATGTATCTCTCTCTATTACATACATGTAGATGTATACATGTATGTATACGTAGTGTCTATAATCACATTTGTATGCTATATGATGGAGATTCGAGAGTTGGGTTTTTCTTTTTCAGTGTTTAAGATGCTAGAGTTCGTATATTCTAGCTTGGGATCTCTCTCTATACGCGAGCTCACATACATAGAAAATAAAATTTTCAAGAGGTGGCTCTTTTTCTGTTGTAGTGTTTAAGATGGTTTTGCAAATTGAGCTTGGGCTTTTCTCAAATCCTTGTGATTTTAAAATGAATAGGCTGTACATGAACTATTTCATATGCTGATATATTAAACCGTGTGTTATATGGTCAATTATGATGCATCCGCATAAACAACACTTATCTGAAATCTTATCTCTGTTTGTGTTCTTGTGCCGGCTTGAAACTAAAAACCTGGGTATTTCTATTATATAGGCCCACCATTTCACCATCGTTATAATAATTTACTTGTATCTCTATTTCTGCTGTATCTTTAGTCGGGTCTAGAAAAACTTGGTTCAATTCAACACCGGCTTGATTTCAAATTAGTTGGGACAATTTCATGGATCCTTTTCCCTTCAACCTACCCACTCTCAGTTCATATTCCTCAGTAAGATCCTTCGAAGTCATTATTTTTTGCCCTACTTTGACATTTCGAATATGTCTTACTGCTAACCTTTCTAATACTCTTTACCTAGACCAGATCACTCTTTCACTGGTGTACTGATGGACTCCCTTTTCTTGCAAATAATTTCATTTCTCTTGTTTGCCATACTGTAAAGCCTAGCTAGCCTTATGGTTGTCTTATTAAATTTTTTACTTGCATAATATTCCAATCTCACTTCTTTATTTCACCGGATTGCTCTAATTATATGGAGAGCATAAAATTTGATCTTGCCTTTGTTGCAGATGATTGTGTCATCATTCCCCTTAGCTTTGTTGGGTGTATTCTATCATGGGTCTACATAGCCTAAAAGCCTTTGGTTTAAAATTTTTCAACTATTTAAATTAATAACAAATAGGATGGAAATAGCAAGAGTGAAAGTTAATGACAAGGGAGGAAATTACTAATTCAGGCCATAATGCGAACAAGGAATTGTTGTATTAAGTTATGTAACGTCTAACACGGACTTTAGATTAATGGAAGTTTAAATTGAAAAGTGAAGTTAAAAAGCATCATCTTAGATATTTGAAGCCATATGTTGTGTCTTTCCTGAAACATGAAAGAGTCCCGGGGAGGATGAAATGACGTCTTTATTTCATTCTTAATTAAAACATACAATGGAAAAGTGGAATAGTAGGAAACTGATCTTTAGAATGAAGAAATAAAATTGTGCGGGATTCTGCAATTTTAATCTGCAAATCTGGGGCCTTAGAAGCAAGTGTGAAAAGCAGTTTTATTGTTGCTCTCGTTTTGGCATTAATTGATTGCCTTGAAATGGGCTTTTCTGTTTAATATAGACTTAAGGCTCTGCTTTATGTGCATATGGTTGATAGTGTATGAATCATGTTAGAATGAGGCTTTCTTTATTTGTTTTAAGATTAGATAGCCAAGTTGTTGGGATTAAAACTTTGCTGGGTAGAAGATGTACCTTTTACAATGCAACATCACTCAATGTGGTTAATTGAACAGAATCAAGCTTTATATTTCTTCGCAGATGGTAAAGTTTTTTAGGTTTTTGAAAAATGAATTCTTTATTTTAAGACTACATATCAATAGTTCTCAGTGCTCATGTGAGCTTGTGCTTGTCTGGTCACCCATTTCATGTGCAGTTGGTTTTCACTAATGATTTACTACCAGGAGCTCTGTTTTTATGTACTGGTATAGTGGCTTTGCAAGCAAATGAGGAGAGATCAACACATGGATACTTGGAGGTATGAAGAGGAGAATGTTCCACGCATATTTAGTTCTGATGAAGATACTGGCACTCAGATTCCTACTCAGGCTCAATGTGTTGTGGAAGGATCAGGAACAGTTCTGGTGTCAGAGTTAAAACCTATTCCTGATTTGGATTATCTACAGGTGTGAAATACATTTTATTGCCATGTATTATTTTAATTTTTAATTTTTTTATATTTACCGATGTGTAATATCTGTTGCAAAATTGCTCTTCAGTTGCAAAAACTTCTCTCTTTCTCTCTCTTAAAGTTTTTTGGGGGATTGGTGGTTCAACAAAACTGATCCGTAGATTCCCATATGCTCATTAGATGTCAATACCATGTCTGTAAAACTATACTCTAATGCATTTGGCAAATTTGCAATTGAGCAACTGTTGAGTCTATTTTTGGGATATCTTTTACTGCAAGACCCAGTTCTATAAGAATCATACTTTTCTACCAGTGGATTTCTAGTTGGAAGTTAGGGACCCAACAGCCCTTGAGCCCTTCACAGGATGCTTGTGCCTGATCTTATCATTTCACCATAGATGGTCAGAATTGTTTTTAAATGACCTTTTGTAGGGAAAAATATTCAATTTCAATATTCTTCTTATTATAGTGATGTTTGGCATTAATAGGTTTTGCATCACAGGCAAGTGTCTTCTATAATTTTGTTAAATTATGCTGTGACTTAACCTTAACTCTATAAGGCAGTTGCAACTTGTGAACACTACTGACATTTGTAACTTTGTAAATTATGATTGGGATTAAGTTCTCATTTTGTATACATATTTTTGCAGGAGTTGTTGGCCATTCAACAGCAAGGGCCTAGATCTATTGGCTTTTTTGGGACGAGGAATATGGGGTTCATGCATCAACAACTTATTGAGATTCTTAGCTATGCTATGGTTATAACTGTAAGATGTTTAAACTTCAACCTAGTTATAGGGATACTTAGCACTGTGGATGATAGTTGAGCATATTGGATGTTTACCTAATCCTTGGTCTCGCAATCTTCATGTCATGTGTCCTAGATTATTTATGTTCCTGAATCCTGCATAACATTGCTTGCAGAAAAATCACATTTATACTTCAGGTGCATCTGGGACTAATGCAGCTGTTATCAGAGGTGCTTTAAGAGCAGAGAAACCAGAACTGCTTACAGTTATCTTGCCTCAAAGTTTAAAAAAGCAACCTCCAGAGAGCCAGGAATTATTGTCAAAAGTAAGAGATTGATCATAAGATCTAATTACTTCATGCACTGTCTTATTTAAATTTATGGTTCTCTCCACTATTTTTCTAATGATAATTATGCCATGGAATGCGTCAAGTAGCATATGTATTTTTGCTTTCAGTGATGCATTTGAACTTTTGCCATTCATGAAAATATATTTGCTGAGAAAAAAATCATAATTTTTTGGGCAGCTCCTTCAAAAGATCTTTCATGTACTTAGTTTTGCCTGGTAAATATCAGATTGTTACCAAGGAGTTGGTTTGTAGCCTCAAGCACCTAGGGTATCTAATCACCACCCTTAGGCATGTAGTACAAGTAACCATAAGGATCCTCCCACTAGATGGCTGTGATTAGGATAATGTCGACGCTGATAAGAACCATGACACTAAGATTTTTGCTACTCTAACTTAAAAACATTTCTGAATGCTTACTGCAGAAACTGTAGGTATATAAGTAGGGTGAAGTCCTAGGCCAAAAAGTCAGATGCTTAAAAATCTCTCTTCCTCCAATTTAATGACAGAAATCTTCTTTTAAACGTTTACGTGGGGGCATGTGATGGTTCAGGCATCAATGACTTATTTGGGCTGTCAGACATCTGGGGTAGTGTTCTCATCTCACTTTTATAATATCCTTTTGCAAAGGACTATTGGGATTACATATAATAATGTTTGTCTAAATGAGCCTAAAATGGTAAAGGGATGTAACTCCTGATGCTGGGTATAAAATTTTTCCATTTGATACTCTATAGAATGAGTTTTTAATTCAGTGACAGTACACTAAGGTTTGGCCATGAGGATTCAGTGGCTCCTATCAGAGAGTTTCTGGTGCTAAGTCTATGTGCCTTGTTTGCTGTTAGAATGCTATGAACATTTTGTTTTATAGAGATGCCAAGGTTCAGGATTTAAAATTGAAATCAAGAATCTCTGTAAGTCTGAAGAGGATTTTCTTGAAATTTGTGTTTATTCTAATTGAATCTGTTGTGGAAATGCAGGTGAAAAATGTGATAGAGAAGCCTCACAATGATCATTTACCTTTGATAGAAGCCAGCAGGTTTGCGATAACTCTTCTCGCCCCCCCGCCCCCCTTTTTTTTTCCAGTTAAGTGAATCATTCGTCGTATAATAAGCTCATGACAAGTCATTTCAAATGCTTCTTATGTTTTAGTGCATCCATTGTGTTTTGTTTCTCTACTGTATTAAATTACCAAAAAAATTATTTAACTTCATAAATTAACTTTTAACTGTATGGTTGAAAACCCCCCTGTCCTCATAAGATGTTTTCTACAACAATTTGTGGCCTCCATTATTGTAATGATTTAGATTTTTCATTTTTCCATTAGACTATATAGTACTTTTACACCATCATCTCATCTAATCATCAAGGAGATAAAACTCAAAACTCTCCATATTTCTAACCAATAATGCTACTATCAACCTCTGACAGTCTGATCACCGTTAAGACTTCCCTGAGTTATAGAAACTCTCTTTCTCTCTTTGATAAGTAAAGAATTCCTCAACAACCATGTACAAAGTATGGCATGGATGGAGTTAGGAGGAATTCATTATACCTTCATTTCAAACATTGTCCTCTTGATTTTAATCTTGATCTATGTTTTTTTTTTTTTTTTAATTTAAATCTTAAACTTTAATTCCTTCTGCTTCTTTTATCCTCAATTCTGTAGCTCCAGTATTCACTTGATACATATTCTTCCTCTCAATTAGTTATTTCCCTATGATTGTACTCTTTCCCAACAGTACTCTCTCTCTCTCAACTTGTACGTAGTTTGGTGAATGAAACCTTTCCAATAGTTTTAAATGATGAACCCATCTAATAGTTTCTAATGATGAAATTGCAGGCTGTGTAATATGGACATCATTTCGCAAGTACAGCAAGTCATTTGCTTTGCTTTTCATGATAGCAAGTTGCTCATGGAAACATGTCAAGAGGCAAAAAATCTCCGGAAAATTGTTACTCTATTTTACCTTGACTAAAACAATTTGTTTGCATCTCCCCACATTGTTTTGAGGGGGAGATATAGAGGTAGAGGGAGAGTAGTAATTTGTTTGTAATTAGGGGGGTTATTTAAAATGAGGTGGCTTATACTTCCTTCTTTCTGGTAAATTTTATTAGTGAGAAGGGGGCCCATTTTAGCTCCTTTTGATGTACAAGATAGAAAGGTTCTCTTTGGTTACTCTTAGGAGATGAAAGGAAATGGTATAATCTATTCATTTATGTGCAGTGTGTTTTTTATTTATTCAATCAATAAATGTCCAGTTCAGGGCCCATTTTAGCTCCTTTTGATGTACAAGATAGAAAGGTTCTCTTTGGTTACTCTTAGGAGATGAAAGGAAATGGTGTAATCTATTCATTTATGTGCAGAGTGTTTTTTATTTATTCAATCAATAAATGTCCAGTTCAGGGCCCATTTTAGCTCCTTTTGATGTACAAGATAGAAAGGTTCTCTTTGGTTACTCTTAGGAGATGAAAGGAAATGGTATAATCTATTCATTTATGTGCAGTGTGTTTTTTATTTATTCAATCAATAAATGTCCAGTTCAATTATGTTCTGTCCGTTTGTACCTAGTCACTGAAATGTGGTTGTTCATGGTTAGGCTGTCGATTATAACTGATTCATGAAGAGGTTAAGGAATTCTGAACCTTATTTTATTTCTATTGACGGTTTGTGAAAAAGCAAAACAAAAAACCTGATAATAAAACTATATGTATTTTTGGCTGGAAGTTAGTGTGCCACTAATATCGTGTGCTGATCTGGGTAAGTAGAGGTCTCCACCACGTGTCAAATGTTAACAAGATACCTGTTCAACAAAACAAGACGTGATTTCTCATTGTACCTTTTACTAATAAAAAATGACTTCCCATTGCAATAAATTTAGGGTAAATTATAAATACCTAAGGTATGGAGTCATTAGTATTATCTACTTTTAGTTTAAGAAATATTAAAATCTATTTTATCAAATTTGACTTCACAGATGCGATTAAGTTCTGACAGAACTGTTAGAAAGTTGAAATAACCTTTGCATAAATACTAAAACTTAAACAATGCTGATTAAGATATTTCTCCAATCCAATCCAACCGTGGTCTAAAATTTTTACTAATTCTAAATTCTTAAATGTTTACTAAATCTCACGTATTGATTGGATCAAGATATCGAAATCAGTAAATATTGGTTTTACTCATTTTTAATTTTCAAATTGCATCATGTGGAAAATTTGAAATCGTCAGTTGAATCATTTTCATCGCCTTCTAATTTCGAAATGGCACAACATACTGATCAAACCCTAACCTTATTTCACTTGTTCTTTTACAGGCCAAACTCGCACCTCTCTTCCTCTCCGTTTTGAGACCTAGAATTGCATAGCAAAGGTGAATTTATGTTTACAGGAAAGGATAAAAAAAATTAAAGACTGAATTATTAAAAAAAAATGGACTTTGATGATGATAGGTAAAGTCAATAACCATGAATCAGTACTCTTCTTTTATCTGTTTTACTGATAAAAAAATATCCTTTTTGCATTGACGTAGTGTAGGAAACCCAGCTATTAAAATTCCTTGTAGCAGCCAAAAGGAGAAAGAAAATACGATTTCTTGGCATGTCCTTTTCCCTTTTAGTGCCCAAAATATAATTTGAATAAAATATGAGAAAAAAACTCTGCCACTCTTGAGATATTGACAGATCTATTGTCGCTGGAAATTGAAAACCAGAAAACTCTAGCTAATGTTTTTCAAATTGCATATCGAACAGAAAAGAGAAATTGACTCGAGGACGGGAAGAAAAGAGCAGCAAATCACTCTTAAAATTTCTTGAACACCCACGTGTGTACTGCTACAAGTTTGTTCCCCTAAATCTCAAGTAAGTTTTCGTCATTTTTAAAACTACAAGTAATAGTAATGATCCCGAAACCAGGTATTTATAACTTACCCATAAATTTATTGAACACATGCACAAGTAACAAATTCAATGACGAACTGCTGTAGCATTATTGTTGCTCAAAAGACCCATTACAAATTTGAAGCTACAAACGGAACCTAATAGGTAATTAACTGAGGCTTCTCATGGTAATGAGATGGATTTAGGAGTTGGAGCAGCAAAACTGTCATTTCAGGGCAATGAGATGCTCCTGCTGTGAACTACTGCCAGATTCACTGCAACAAAATTTCAGTACCTACAACATAATAAAGAACATTTTAGCTCTTCTTTAGAAAAATATAATCCACAGGGGCAATTTAGAAATATTGACTTCATAATTTTTGCATCTTTGTTATACAGTATTTAACAAAATTGTTGAAGCAAAGTAACATCATGTATACTTAATACATGATGAAACGAAATCAAATTCAAGTTTATCACTGTGAAATTCAATCTCATCGTGAACTTAACTTCTATTTCAATTCTCAAATGGAGAGGATCCCAATTCCTGATATAATTTTGCAATTTTGATACTTGTTTCTGACCGATCATGCAATGACTAGTCATCCAAGAATTACTTCGCGCTGCATTTGGGTGCGCGAAGTTTTATTGTAAGAGTATCCTTTTGAAAATATTACAAAGACTAAAACATAGTCTGGTAAACGCGTACTTGAAAAAAATGTCATTTCATATTTTCATCTAAAAAGTAATGCATAGACACACACAATGTACATATTTATTTATTATTTTTGAAATGTGATATTTACATATTTAAATATATGTATGGTTACAATGTACATACATACATATACATAAGAAGATTTTTGTAATTTAAAGTGATAAAAAAGGCAACTTTGTTACATAATTTTTGTTAAGTTTCATATGTAGGAAGCTGATGAGATTTTCAAAAGTAAACTTAAATAGCTACTTTTGCAGGATGGACTTTTAAGGAGATTGACTTTTCCAGAAAGCTATTTAATTTGGTTCATCAATCGCTCTTAAAAACTTCAAAATCCATATCGACCTTGCAACAAACATACCCTTCAACCTTCATCTGTGAAAGCCTGTGACCAGAAAGTTACGCAATATTTTCCCCTTTTTTATTTATACTTAGCAAATTTAGACATGTACCGAAAGGAATCGTGCCTCTGATTTTTACAGGGACCGGACCTGGAAGAGCCAGTAAGGTCCAATTCCCAAAGGCTCTGGGGATGACCACAAGTTTCTCAAAAAACACAAAAATTTCCAGATCTTGATGAAGACAAGATTAATTGAACAAAAACATTGAAAAAAAAAAAACTTCAAAAACAAGTCTACATATTCATGATATCTCAAGGATATTTGAATTAGCAAATTAAGGCCTTTGACCACAGGGTAACAATCCCTATTGGTTGGATTGACCTACTCTTTAAATCTTAAAACTAACTAAATATAATTTTTTGGAATATGAGTTAAAAGATTATCGATAGAACTTTTAAAAGAATTTAACTTTCAGCAGAAATTGCAAGAGGAAAATATGACAAATAATCTGTCCAGAAACAATTACAAAAAAACCAGATATCTATAGTTACTCTTTCCTATCAAATAGAAATTTAACTAGGGTAAATGATGCTTGCAAAAAAAGTCCCACATAAATCATCATGAACACTATAAAGAAATCATTATTGGTAACAATAACCCACAATTTGAGTCTTATGAGCATACAGATTCTGTTAGTTTTCAAAGAAAGAAAGAACAAGAGTTTACTTAGGACAAGGAGAGAAATAGGAAGATAAACTGGAACTCAAACTCTGAATTCAATTATCATAATGCATAAGCTTACATTATATAACTAACTGAAAAGTAACTGCAGAAAAAGTAAACATAAACAACTAACACATGTTACAGCTAACATGGGGTAGTAATGACAGATAACATGGGCTAGTAAATGACAAAGAACATGGGGTAGTAAATGCAGCTGACAAGGGGTAGTAAATGCAGCTGACAAGGGCAATAAGGACAAAGTGGTGCAGCAGCAAACAATGAGAAGTGGTACAGCAACACCTGATGCAAATCACCAACACTCCTCCTTGCATTAGGAGCTGCAAATTCCAAGTCTCAGCCTAAGAATTATACCGTAGTCATAATGCCACTGCTGCCATAAGTTGGAATGAATTCCTTGCTGCTGCAGAAAGTCCATCTTCTTGAGCTCTTCAAAAACATCTTTCTTCTTTAACTCTGCCTCATCTTGATCCTGTTTCTGGATATAATACTGAGCAGCCTCAGGCCAAATGTCAGCAGCGGGCCTAAGTAATAGGGAGAGATCAATATTCTCCAGCTTCTCATTGTACTTAACAACTTCCTTATCAACTTCAAGCATATTTGCACTGCCAACCATCTCAGTAACACTTTCCTTGGAAGGAAAAACAGCTTGTTCTTCATTGTCCTCATTCTTTGAGGCCTTCTCTTCCTCTTTCATCAAAGTGTCATCACTACTAGTTGCAGGTGGATCAGTAATCATCTCACTGGATGAACCATCGTGAACTTCACTCTGAATTGAATTGTGAGTGTCTTGAACTGACCATTCCTTCCTCCTAGACTTTCCACTGCTCCCAGATTTCACATGCTTATGCGACGAAGAAGTAGCATCTTCATTTTCTTTGCGTGAATTAGATCTAAGTTTCATATCACTTGGTGAAAGACTTCCACTGGCGATGGAAACAGAATCAGAAGCTACCATCTTCATCTGCCTTTTCTGCATGCAAAGTACAACACGTTCAGCAACTCGCTTGCTGTTCCTCTTATAACTTCCACATTTTCCACCAAGCTTAGTCTTGGGGGATGCTAAGTGCTCAGTAGAGGTGTTTTGCTGGGGTCCAATCTCTGAGTTACTGCTCTCTGACATATTTTTCTCATTTGAGGAAGCACTTTCGCTTTGGCAGCACTTTAGCCTCCTCCTAGCAGATGAGCCAAAGGATTTCTTCCTAGATGATATCTGAGCTCCAGAACCATCAAATGAAGGAACAGATTTTCCTTCGATATCACCATTTCCAGGAGAGCTCACCATAGCAGTTCTTTCTGACTTCAGAACCGTTTGATGGCAGAGTGGGCCACATGACATATTTTGATCATCAAGATGGCTCTATGGAGGTTGCTTCTCTGCCTTAATTAGAACTTCATATCTTGCCTTGACTTCGTTTGGGCTTCTAGTTGAAAATGCAGCAAGTTCTTCTTTGATGGGATCAAAAGAAAAACTATTGCCCTTCATTCTCACTTTAAGAATTTCCTGACCCGTGACATCAAGAATGTGACAGAAACTATCTTCAAAGATCACTTTAAAGCATTTTTTAATCAATTGAACCTACACTCAACAGATTTTGGTCAATTTCTGGTACGTAGAGAACATCTTAAATTCTCTTTGTGCCTGTAGTGCTGGTTATAGAGATTGTTCATTTCCCTTTGACAGAGATGTAATCACCATTGCCAATTCTGACTTTAGTAATGTCAGTTGGCCTTAAATCTCTGAAGAGTTCCTTGTCATTGGTCATGTGGTTGGTGCAGCCGCTATCAATTAACCAGCTCTTACTTGAATCATTGTCTGAGAAGCAAGTAGCAACAAAGAGCTGATCCTCCTCCTCTTGATCAACAACTTGAGCATCTACTTCTTGCTGCTGATTTTTACTTTTGCAAATCACAGCTTCATGACCTTGTTGGTTACACCTGCTGCATTTTGCATCAGGTCTCCTCCAGCATTTGAAAGGAGGATGACCCTTTCTGCCACAATGTTGCCATGGAGGATGATTTCCATTCATACCTTTCCATTCATACCTCCAGTCTTGTTCTTGTTGCTGTGTGTTGTAGCATTGTCACTTGCAGCAACAATCTTCTTGTTATTCTTCCTCATTTTCCAGCCTTCTTGATGCTTGACTGGCATTGCTCCTTCAACGACTCCTTGCCTCATGACCCTTCTTTGCTCTTGTGCTTGTAAAGCATTTACGAGGTCTGCCAAGGTAATCTTGGACAGATCCTTGGTGTTCTCCAAGGTTGTAATGGTTGCCTCAAATTTTTCAGGCACCGTTACTAGGATTTTTTCAACAATCCTCAAGTCGGGTAAATTAGAACCAAGCAGTCTTACCTTATTGGCAATGCTTAGAAGTTTGTCAGAATACTCTTTAATGGTTTCTGATTCCTTCATTTTCTGCAGTTCAAAATCTCTGATCAAATTCAGCACTTGCATCCCTCTGATCCTCTCATTTCCTTCATACTCTTTTTTGAGATAATCCCAGACTGCATTTGCTGATTTGAGTGACATGACTCGGGTGAATTTAGTCGATGAGACGCCAGCAAACAAACAAGCTTTTGCTTTTGACTTCCTCATTTTTCTGTCCTTGTGATTCTTGATCTGGGCCATTGTGGGGTTGTTTGGAAGAAGAGGAACTTCGTAGTCCTCTTCTACAGCTTCCCAAATATCCATTGCATCTAGGTAGGTCTCCATTCTCACAGCCCAAATTTGATAGTTGTCTCCATCAAAAACTAGTGGAGCCATTGATGAAAAACTGGATTCACCTTCCATTAGAACACTCAAATGAACTCACAGATCCCTCAAGAATATAGCTCTGATACCAATTGTTAGTTTACAAAGAAAGAAAGAACAAGAGTTTACTTAGGACAAGGAGAGAAATAGGAGGAAGATAAACTGGAACTCAAACTCTGAATTAAATTATCATAATGCATAAGCTTACATTATATAACTAACTGAAAAGTAACTGCAGAAAAGTAAACATAAACAACTAACACATGTTACAGCTAACATGGGGTAATAATGACAGATAACATGTGCTAGTAAATGACAAAGAACATGGGGTAGTAAATGCAGCTGACAAGGGGTAGTAATGACAGCAGCTAACAAGGGCAGTAAGGACAGAGTGGTGCAGCAGCAAACAATGAGAAGTGGTACAACAGCACCTGATGCAAATCACCAACAGATTCCATCAACACTGAAAAAGTGGATTCAACGTGCATGCACGTGATTCCACACCAAGAGTCATCCCAATTTATCATTTATTTCTGATCAAGTGAAAACATTGAATAAATTGCACCCATAACCTAGTAGACTATAAAATGCTTGAAGACTAGAGAATGAATAAGAGGAAGAAAGGTTCTTACCTCAATATAACTTGTCAATCATCATCATTGTCGTCATCATCATCACCAGAGTTATTGACATCTGTATCTTGCTCGTATATCTGGTATTCTCCATCACTGCTGTCAGCATCTTGAATTTTATCAATACCAACTTCACTAGCTGGAAAAGTACCAAAGAGTTCTTGCAAATACGTTCTTGAATTGTTCTCCATATCCAGATCTAACAATATATAGGAAATCTCATGCAGGAAAAGACTGATCAAATAGCACCAGATTTGAAGAAAACCACGTAAATATTAGCTGGGGCAACTCAATTTAAGATCTAAAATTAAGGCTCAAAGTAGTCAACAGAAATGGAGAATGGATAAATAGAGATAAGGATTAGCAAGGGAAGGAGTCCACCGCCTTGGACAAACCTCTTATCTCAAGAACCAATATTGTTCCAACTTCCAATAAGAAAATAACTATCACAAAGCAAAACTAATTATTTATTACTTACCTAGTGACATTCAAATCAAAACTAACTTCGAATCCTGGAACCTTATGCTTTCATAGAACACTTACACTCACTCTTGTAAGACAGTGATAGTGACATTCAAATCGAAACTAACTTCGAATCCTGGAACCTTATGCTTTCATAGAACACTTACACTCACTCTTGTAAGACAGTGAGTCAATACCCAGTTCTGGTCCCAGTGAAGTGGTGTTTTAGGAGGCTTACATGTATACGGTCCTACCCTTCAGCAATTTTGCATGAAGTGCCAGCTCTCAAGACTTGAAACCACGCTCTCTCGCTTGGCAGAGCAATACTTTTAGCACTTCACGAGACAATGGCCCCTATACTTGGAAGACAATGCTTTTGACTATATCAATCCAATCAAGCATTCTTAAGGTTAGATACTCTGACAAACTATAACAGACTCCATATTTGATTTTCTAAACCAACATGTAATGTCTATTCTAGATTCCATAACTAACTTTCCTAAGAAAATGAATTTTTAAAAAGATACATAGCTATCTAATTTCAGTTAACTGCCCTGAAATTAGAATGCTGGTCTACACTGCAGGACTTTCTATAAACAAAAGGCAGAATAAGTCTTGACAAAAGGGGGAAATTTGAACCCAACAGATCAACTAATACTATCAGTTAAGTAATTCCAACAGATTGACTTTTCTCAAATTACTGAACATCTGAGCTTTCACTTTAATTAACTAAACTCTATAAAGCTTCACAAAAAGCAAACAAAAATATTTACGATACTAATTCAGGATGCCGTTGCGAAAAGTTTCTGATCTTGGGCTGTGATCTATTTTGATAAGGTAGGATGCGTTTGTTGTTTCCTGGCAGCCTATATTAGCCTGCACCAGAATATAAAAGTGATTTGAGATCTTTGAACAATTTTCACCAAAAAGCAACATCAATGCGTATAGCAATTTTATGAATCAAAACCAAGTAGCAACACATCTTTGATGCATTGCATAGACTTATCTAACCTTCCGTAATGGTCCAACTGAAATCATCCTAATACCCGACACCTTTCATTCAGATGCATTGCCTAAGGACTAAATCATCAATTTTGTTCTAAAGATATAGGTTTAAACAGAATTAAAAGATTTATATGATTTAAGGATACATGAATGCGGCTGTAGAGGGATTTCATCATCATCACTAGCCTGCAAATGAGAGAACATGATATTAACAACAAAAAGATGCATGGGAAAAAAACCAAGAAATCAGTAACTATGCGTAATCTGCTGATGAAAATGTGAAAGTCAAGAGCAAAGTATGTAATCTAGTGCAGATATGCCCATTCCGCATCAGTATGATTACCAAATCAAGTGCCTCATATTCATCTAGTTCCTCTTCATCCTCATCAACCTCAATTTCATCTTCCTTGCCATCATTAACACTCTTGGGTTTCTCTTTATCTTCATTGTCTTGAAACCCTGCTATAAAAGTCCCGTTAGTATTTTGAATTTTGGCTGACAGTACACAAACAAATGTCATCATATGCCTCATCAAATGAACAAATAATTAAAAGAATAGTTCTGCATGAGTTACTACAATCAGACCTAGGGAGTTATTGAGCAAAAGATCATGAAATATATCAAACAACCAGCTTTTATTAAAAAGTCAGCACAACAAGAATTCAGTAAATCAATAGGTGAAAAATGAAAAATCAATGATTACAGTAACTTTGAACCTCTATTGTTTTGTTGGTGCTCCTCTTGACCAGGTTTTAAGGCATCTTTATAAATGCGCATCTTCTTTGATTTTTCAAAATCTTCCATGGTAGCTTTTAGTGTGTTTTCTGCACCAGTTTTAGGGTATATTGATAGAAACCTCACTGCTACACGGAGTCTCAAGGTATCAAGCATGCACTCTGAAAACCATCCTGTTTTGCACTGCAAAATTAATAACATCAAACATTAAGGTCCGAAAATGCATGCAAATTGGAGACATTCATTTTGACATTGGTGAAAAGTTAGATTGGCAGCAAATTTACTTACAAAAAATTATTATATTGCATTAATGACTAGGTATTTTGTACATATACACGTATAAATACAAGCTTAAACTAAATTAAAAGGCACAACAGATATGGGGCTCAATACATGTACCTGAGATTTATATATGCATGCACAAACACATAGATAGTTTCCCCCTTAATGGGCAGGTAGAAAGAAAGAAACCACGAAAAGGAAAAAGGCATGGGAAAGTTGTGACAAGAAATTAAATTCACAACAAAAAGGGGGTTCAACATGAAAAACTCACATCGCAAGTTGCCAGCTTTGGAGGCTTTCTTATCTCTTGTTGAATGAAATTATCATCTAGTTCAAATAGCTGTAAAAATGTTTGGCATTTGTATGGAAATACTCGAAATGCACACAAATCCTCCCATCTATGCTTCGATCTGCGTGAAGAAAAAAATGATAAAGAGAAATCAACCTGTAATACTTTCCAGAACTTGAAACAAGTATATGTGATCTTCAAAACTAGAAGCACAACTGTGAATATACAGAACTTCCGACAAATCAAAGCATATTTTAGATGTACTAAAAGGGCTTATGAAAGGAAAGATATAATGGAAGTATTGCACAATGCAAATAAAGAGTCAGACCTGCTGGATAGACCTAGATCTTGATGGGCCAAGCTGCATTGAAATCAATTTCTTTTTCTTCTTTTTTAATAAGTAAAGGAATTCTATAAAAATAAAAAAATAAAAAAAGCAACAAGGGGGTGCAACCCATGTACGAAACTATCTTAGAAACTTGATAAAATCTAATAGGTCTTCCTTGTTTACAAAAAAATTTCCCCTAAACCAAAATTTTTAAGTATTGAACCATCTATCACGAATCACTTCGGGCCTTCTTTCATTTTCAAAAGCCCTCCTATTTCTCTCATTCCAAACAAGCCATAGATAAGGGAATCAAAGAGAGCTTTCTTCAACTCTTTAGTGGCTCAAAAACCATTCCAAGTCCAATGTTCATCCTTCACGGAGCCTGCAACAACCCAAAAGATACCCACCACACTACAAGTTATCTCCCATAATCTTCTAGCCAACAAACACTACGAAAAAAAGTGATCCACAGAATCGGCTCTTTCATTACAAATGTAGTATCTATTAACAAGCATTCTCTCTGTTTTTTGCAAATTGTTAATAGTTAAATCTTCTCCCAAGAAGCTTTCTACACAAAGAAGCTTACTTTTTTAGGAGCAAAAGGGTTCCAAATGGGTATCCATGGAAAGTGTGGGAGAACCTTCCAAAGATAGATCATCAAAGATAAGATTTTAGAAAGATTTTACCTCAAAATCCGTTTCTGGTTTAACCTTCCAACGAACGGAATCCTCTCTAGCAAAATCAAAGCTCATGCTATACAAGGACTCAAAAGAACTTTCTAACCCTTTCAAGTTTCCAATCATGAACATTGCGATGGAAAGACACATCACAAGAAGCCACCTCATAGGTGAAGAAGATGCCAACAACCAACAAGTGCATCCTTATCCCGCACAAGAGCAAAACATCCAGAAATTGTGATCTCAAAGGAAAGCCATGGACCAAGTATCAATCCAAAGTCGGATCCTATCTCCATTGCCAACCAAGAAGGAGACCTTAGGAAAAAGAAACTATCCCACCCTTTTTGAATCCATTTCCAAACCCCCACACCATAAGCCCCCCTCCCCTCCTTAGCAAACTATCAATCAGGCTCCAAGCCAAACTTGGTAACAATAACACTCCATAAATGATCCCTCCACCAAAAATCTCCAGAACTATTTCCCAAGAAGAGTTTTGTTGAATAAAGTGAGGGATTTGAGACCTATTCCCTCTCTTTCCAAAGGTTGTTGAACGACACCCCATCTAACCAAGTGATACTTGTACTCCTCCCCAAGATTTTCCCAAAAAAAACCTTCTTTGGATGTCTTCCAATTGATTAGCCACCGAGCTAGGAATAGGGAAGAGATACATAAAGTAGATGGGAAGACTCGAGAGAGTGCTTTTAATGAGAGTAAGCCAATCCTGTGGAGAGATAAAGATTCTTCTACCTTGCCAACCTCCTTTCAAATCTTCCCCCTTTGGAAATCAATATCTTTCTTATGTTTTCACCTCTACAATAAAAAAGCCTTCCAACGTTCGCAGCATTTGTTAAGGTTAAATTCATCTATTCAGTGCTCAATAACAGCCTTCATTTACGAACTTGGTATCTTAAAGGTCCTTTCCTGGTTCCAACAAAAGTGAGTTTTTTGCTTGGGAGGCTTCGTGGGAGAAGATTCTCACTTTAGACAACTTACAAAAAAGAGGGAGAGTATTAGTGAATCGATGTTTTATTTGCAAAGATTGCGGTGAGTCCAAGTTTTATATTTTGTTGGAGTGTTCTTTGGCGAGAGCTTTGTCGGAAATGGCCTTTAAAGTGATGTGTATCTTTTGGGTATTTTCCAGCTCCATGAGAATTGAAATTTGGGCTTGGTGTGGTTTAGGGCTTCTAAAAGCCTTAATAAGGCTTACTCTTTGATTCCCCTTTTGATCTTTTGGTTAGATTGGAATGAGAAGAACCATAGAGCTTTTGATGGTATTGAAAAACCTATTTTTGTAAGATAGGGATATATCTAGAAATCCAAAGTTTATATGACCAAACACAAGTTAGTAAATAAAATATCCAATACAATCCCATCCTGTCCCATTAACCCCATTAATTTATACTAAGCTATCTTATCCTGCATGCCTAATGCCCCCCTCAGTCCATCAACAAATCTATATAACTAGGGAAAATTAAATTTAATTCAACAAAACTAGTAAACATCAAGAAATTAAAACAAAGGAATTTTACATCATTAAGTACATGATAAATACACCACCAAAATTGTTTACCTAAAATCCAATAAATTGTACTAACAAACTAGAGTTTGTGTTGCATAAAGCAGTTTTCAGGTCCATGGAGAAATTTTTATTATGTCACATGGTAAAGGACAGGATCTCCAGCCATATGATTTTATCAATCAAGTGGTACAGATAGCATCATATATTTTCCATCAACATGTTGCGAAAAATGGAAATAAAATCAACTAATAAAGGCTTGATGACATAGACTTGAATCTTATTTGTACCCTTCATTAAAATTACGGAAGAGGCATATCTTCATTTGGAAAGGACTACTCATTATAAATGTAACCCATTCTCATATTTCGTCTAGAAACAATGAAAAGGGAAACAAAAAGAAAATGAATACAACTTTTTTTCGTAAGGAAAATGATTACAAGTTTTGAAATTGGCTGATAAGTTTCTCCACATCCTCCTAATTATCCTAAAATTAAAAAAGAAAGAAAGAAGATGAATTGTTAGAGCTAGCTTCTAAACAGCCTACAAAGTTCTCATTTTGATATTCTAGTTGGATCAAACAATTAACTTGTGTATTTTAGCACGTATGAAAAAAAAAATGAAAACTTGGAAAGAACTTACTCATTAGCTGCATTAGCATCACAATAACTTCGTAATTCTTTTGGTACTCGAAATTCAGTTCTTTGGTATCTGCCAAAGCATATCATTGCAAGATAAGCATCAAGAAAGTAAAGGTCCCAAATAACACTAATTTGGATAAGCATTTTAAATGATATTGCATGTGATAAAACGATATGAGGTAGGGAGAGGTGACTTCTTCCTTCTGTTGGGTCTTTTTTCACAATTACAGACACGAAACTCATTTACAGTACAGCTACTAAATCATATCCCACACATCTACATTTTCTCCAATTATGTTTTTGAATTCTAAATTCCAACTTAAAGTATCATAACGAAAAGAAAACAAGAGTTATAACAGAAAAACTGCTATCGCCATGTAATATATCTACATATTCCATTGATAACTTATCTTACTTGGAAGATGGTGTCCTTTCAATGATTTTTAGTATAATGACTCAAGTTCAAATTTCTGTGAACTTCTGATAATTACTTTCCATTTAACAACCAGTTTCATAATCCCATTTTTCCTTACAATAAGAGAAGAAGGAAAGAAAGAAAGAAAATAAGAATAATTCATCCAATAGAAGAGGTTGTTCAAATATACTCTCACATTCGAGAATCAGGGTCTTCCCGAGGATCGTATCCTTTTCTGATCCAGAACCTAAGAAATGGTCCACTTGAAAAGTAGTATGCAACTCTAAGCAGAAGCCTATAAGATCAGACAAACAAAAGGTCAACGCAAAATATCAGATTTATCCAAGTACCAGAAAAGTGTAAATCAAGTCACCTCAACCAACTCGACAGGAGGGCAAGTTTATAGGGAAACACCTGATTAGCATCTGATGGCTAAATTTTAGACCTTTATCAAGCAATCTTTGAGTCAGTGATTCCTTGGGCCATATAGCTCGCTCATCAAACAGCTTAGATACTGCCAGCTGCCATTTCCATTGCTCTGAACCTCGGATTATGAATTCCTCCCAATTAACTTTCTTAGGGATCTGTATGAATGTTTAAGGACAACAGGAAAATAATAATAATAATAATGTATATATATATAGAATGCAAAGGATTTTATGTGGAGATTTTTCAGTTTCCATTTTACAGGAGAAAGAAAATCATGTTTGTAATATCTTCATAGAATTGCTTTGTAATTTTTTTTTGCTACCGACAACATTGATATGAACAAGAAACTTTCCCTCCTTTTGGTATGTAAACTATTTTATTAAAAGGCACCAATAAACAAAATTTTACTTATAATTTTTTCCATATCCAACATCAAGAAATAGCAAGAGTAAACTAACATATTGTTTAAGAAAGGCAGGAGAATGTGAAACTAAACAGTGCTTAAACTCCAATATCACTAAAAACACTTAATAGCATTCACATCATCTAACTAAAGGCAAAAATCCCTACATCAAAAGATCATTACAACAAGCCACCCCACCCCCCCCCCCCCCCCCAAAAAAAAAGTGAGATCCTGGGAGGGGTTAATTGAAAACAATTGTACCTTGAAGCATTTTTTAGCGAAGTGACTGCTCTCAAGACAAGCACCCGCCGGGCTTATGAGCTTGTCAAGCCAATACTTAAACCATTTTACCAAACAATGCTCCTCCCTGCTCCACCCCGATCATGTCTATAGAAGAATATATCGAATAAATGCAACTCAAAATTCCATCAATTATCCCATAGATTTTTTAATTATGATTATATTATACCCTAACTGAGGCTGTTGATTAGCATAAGCATATTGTTATGAGCATATAGCAATAGTGTCTAATCTAATAAACAAAGTCAAACCCATGAAACAAAGATCTAATTATATAGTTATCCTTCTCCATCTTCTTTAGCAGTACAATCAGTACATTCTCGATAGCAAACTATTATTATATGCTTCAGAATTAAATTGTATGTTCAACTGCTTAACAACAAATCACCTTTCATTACTTAATGGTTCTGCTTTGGTAAAAAGCCCCTTAAAATCAACTTTGTTATCAATTGAACTTGGCTCATTAAGTTTCTAAGATTTAATTAGATATCACAATGTGATTGAAATATAGGCCGATAAATCAAGAAAATAGGATAATAAAATTTATGAGGGAGACATAGTAAGTGCAGAAATTCATTCTTGAAATGGTCTAATGACAATAAGTTCATGAATAAGATCTAATGCCACAATGGAGTTTTACTTGTTGAGGAGCAGAAAATGAAGGGGGGAAAATGATTAGATATGGCACCACAATCAAAAACTCGTGTTTATACAATACGGAAGAAAACAAAATAAATGGAGAACTTGGAAGCTGCAATTAATGGTCTAATGGAATATATTATAATTGCGATGATGCAGGACAATAGGGAAAAATAATGATAAACTGAAAATAAAAATAGAATGATTCAAAATAACATGGGATAACAGTTCAAATCACATGAACAAACTCAATACTCAATCATAGAGTATGGTAAGTAATAATTTGATCTGATTTTATTCATAAGCTGCTCAATAATACATGAGTCTTCCTATATATAGGAAAATCCTAATCTATAGATAATGAAGAAATCATGAGAAATAAGACTAATCCTAATCTATAGATAATGAAGAATCATAGGAAGTCCTAATCCTACTCCAATAAGGAAACTAACTAAGATAATA
Source organism: Bretschneidera sinensis (assembly GCA_023935145.1). Taxonomy (NCBI): domain Eukaryota; kingdom Viridiplantae; phylum Streptophyta; class Magnoliopsida; order Brassicales; family Akaniaceae; genus Bretschneidera; species Bretschneidera sinensis. Next base: position 89,923,067 of record CM043701.1, read on the forward strand.
ACTCATAATATTGTCAATTACATAATTATCCTCATAATTAAAATATCCCCTCGTACTTAGATTAAATTCCCTATTTTACTCTTCCTCTTATACTCCATCATTTTCCACCACTTCGAAAGAACTCGACCTCGAGTTGAAAAACGTTGAAGGATTAACAACTCATATGCCTGGAGAAAGAAAGCATAATCATGAAACTCAATGATGAGGTCACTAGGAGGTGGAAAAAACTGCGCTGGAAATGCTCGTTGCCGAGGTGTTTGAAACTGGGTAGGTAGGATAAACTCAATATCAAGGACATGTGTATCAACTCGAAGCTCAATCGAACTTGTCTTCTTGTTTGTCTTGAATCTTTTTAACATCCTCAATATGCTCAATAAAATCTTGCTGGACTGGCTCAACCAAGTCAACTACACAAGGAACTAACTCAACAGGTACAACCTCCACTTGAATATCTTCATTCTTGTTGACTTCATCTAGGCTTGGAACTGACTCATATTCCAAAATCTTCTCTTATTGCTCTTCGGAGTCTTCCCTATCATCATCATTAGTGGGCCTCAAGTTATCAAGTTCGGGATCATCTTTCACTATCACAACATCCAAGGGCTTGCGCAATTCTTTACATTCTTTCAGTAATTGGATTATCTTCTCTCGAACTTAGGATGAAGCTATTGGGTTGGACTTTTGTACTATCACAAGCTCATTGTATGTACCATACCCATCATAACTTCCGTAAGCACAATCATACCCAACACAACCATGGCAAGCATATTTAGGAGCATAATAATAATTTTTATAAGCTATAATCACCATTACCATTCAAAGTATGGACATCTCGAGAACTACACTCATACTCATATTGATTCTTCAATTCTTCAAGTTCTCTCTCTTCACAATAAACCCAATATTTAAGTTCTTCATATTCTTCATTCATACTTTGAGGAAGATAACGCCAACTATACTTAATCGCATTTGATTTCAACTCATCCAAGCGAGAGTAATCACTTGATAGTTGAGCTTGTAGGTTTCGAATACGAGTCGAAATACGGTAAGACATGATATCAAACTAATATAACTAAAACATTTTATTTTCTTTTTTGCTTTTGCTTTTTTTTCTTTTTATTGTGCTTTCTTTCCTTTTTTTTTTTTTTTTAATCAAAGAACAAAGTAGAAGAAAACATATAGTAAATGCACGATAGAGGCAACTGTTTGTTTTGTTTTGTTTTTTTTTTTTTTTGTGGTACTGGCTTGGCTTAGCTAAATTGGCTCTAGTATCGGCTCGGCTTGGCTCAATTGGCTCTCGTATCGGCTCGGTCTGCTCACGGCTCAGCTTGGGGTCAAGCACTTGTCTAAGCTAAGCGTGCAGGTCGAATCCGTGGTAGATCGGAGCCGGACTCCTCGGGTCAGTTGGAAATGGATCACCGGTCACGTTAGGGGTGGCGGCTGGATCGGGCGTTGGGTGGTGGTGGCGACTGGGTCGGGCAATGGGTGGTGGCGGCTGGGCCAAGCAATAGGTGGTGGCGGCTGGGCCAGGCGATCGGTGGTGGCTACTGGGCCGGGCGATGGGTGGAAGCAGCAGATCTGGCCATGAAAATGCAAACGGGTTACGGTTGATAGGCGGCGGGTCAGGCGGCAAGATAGTCTGGTCACAGTGGTGGCGCTGGCTGGTCCATCCAGTGGCTGGAATTGTTGGATCGGGCACGGTAGAACCAAAACGGTTCGACAAGTGTGCGGCAGCGGATCGTTTATGACGTTGCCGGGTTGATCACTCGGGGATCCGGCACCGGCTGGTGGTGGTGCCGAGCTAAGGGGGTGGCGAACAGTGACACAGCTAGTGGCTCAAAGGCACTGCCACTATGCGCAGGTTCATGGTCTGTTTGGATTTTTCTTTCCAAAGCTGATTTGGTTTTTAGGATGTTTTGGATGGGTGTATTCAAATGGATTTTGATGTGATGGTAGCAGTGATGGGGGATCGAAGTTTGGGATCTGATACCACTTTGATGCAGGACAATAAGGAAAAATAATGATAAACTAGAAATAAAAGATAAAACGGTCCAAATCACATGGATCAATCCCAAATCACATGGACAAACTCAACATTCAATCACAGAGTATGGTAAGTAATAATTTAATCTGATTTTATTCATAAGCTACTCAATAATACATTTGTCTCCCCTATATTTAGGAAAATCCTAATCTATAGATAAGGAAGAAATCACGAAAAGATAAGACTAATCGTAATCTATAGATAATGAAGAATCATAAGAAGATAATACTAATCATAATCCAACTACAACAAGGAAACTAAGTAAGAAAATAACTCATAATATTGTCAATTACATAATTATCTCCATAATTAAAATATCCCCTCGTACTTTGATTAAATTCCTTAATTTTACTCTTCCTTTTGTACTCCATCATAAGACCCAATAGCAAATGAGTTTTCACTTATTGAAAAATAGAAAGATTAAATCTGCAGCAAATGCAAATCATAATCAGGATATCTTTAACACTATAATCAATTGCAAGGCCCGGCACGATATCCATCTGCATAGAAGAAAATAAAAAAATTTCAGTTCAAAACATTACACCCTCAGTTAGAGGGATGCATCGGAAAGAGAAAGAGCATTGTATAAAACTTTGATGCGTAGAATATTTGGAATGAGGCGCAATGTTTTTTTTTTTTTTTTTTTTGGATAAGTGGAATGAGACACAATGTAAAGTTTCCTTCTTTTCCTAAGCAAGTGGACACATGCACCCATGGGGATTTGGACCCCCAACCTCCTTACCTCTACCCCATTTTGGGAGGAGGTGCCATAAGGTCCACTGACTTTTGCCAAGACAGGGTAGAAAGTATCAAGTTACAATAATAATATCTAGTTGCACCAAGAAATTACACACAATTTTGAAAAAAAAAAAAAAGAATAAAAGAATTGATACCACGACATGAGAAGCAATATTGGTATTTGATAACAATAAAGCTGAGTAAGAAAAACATATGGGTCTACTTCAACGTTCAAAGGCACTTCCCATAGCTTAGTCCAGAAAGGGACAGCCAGAACCAATCCAAACTGCTCAGAGGTGTAAAATATATTTCACAAAGTTATCATTCCAGCCAAAACGATAGCAAGGGACAGAAAAAGCTACACCTACAGCTTTGCAGCTACTTCATGAATAGTTTGACTTCTCAATGTCAGTATGAAGATGAAAAAGTCTTGGCTCCACAGAAATGTCTTTAAAAATATCAAGCAGACCCAGGAAAGTTTTTCAATCATTTCCAAAACAAAGCGTCCAGTACAGGATATACCATACAGACAACACAAAATATTGGCCCAAGAATGATACCAAAGTATTACTATGGATGTCTAGCACAACCTGGGCTCACACAATTCAGTGCTATTTTGTGAACAGGGAAAATTTTATGTTCTTCACTTCATCATTCTGAAACATTTCCAAAGTTTTTACTTCTTAAGTAGGCAAAACAACACATCAAAAAAGACTTAAAACCCTGCAACCAGGTATAAATACAAAAGATAGCCTCGATATTTTTTTTATGACAAGTAAAAAATATATAAATCAAAGGCAGCAAGGGGTGCCACCCACAAAAAGCTAGAGTCTCAAAAGATCTATGATGTCTTCATCATTTACCAAAAAAAAAAAAATCCATTAAACCAAAACCCAAAAGTATGTGACCACCCATCCTTGATATGATGGCTAAGAGCTTTTCCTTTCCATCAAAAGCTCTATGATTCCATTACAGAGAAATAACCCAAAAAATGAAAAAAGGAATCAAACAAAAAACCTTCCTCTTTTGCTTCAGACCTCTCAACCCGCACCAAGCCCACATCTCCTCTTGAACCGAGCCTGCAAGCACCCAATGGATTCCCACCAAACTAAAAGCCATCTCACATAACTGTCTAGTGAAGGAACACCACAAAAGAGGATGATAGATGGATTTGACACCCTCCTTACAAAGGTAACACCTATTGACCAACACCTTTCCTTCCTTTCGAAGATTATCAATTGTAAGAATGCCACCCCAACTGGCTTCCCAAACCAACCTTTGTGGGAGCAAGGTTTTTCCAAATCGCTTTCCAAGGAAAGCTATCCTTGCCCTCCAAGCTTTCGAGCAAAAAAAGAGTCTTATAAAAAGACAACCTCAAATTTTCCATCTAAATTCAAACTCCATTTAACCTCGTCTTCATCAAGCAGATTCACTGTCGCGTTATAAATGTTTTCAAAAAATCTATTCACACCCGCTAATTCCCAATCATGGGCATTTCGAGTCAAGGAAATATCCAACACAAGCTCCTTATTATGAGACCTCACGCAAGTGGTAATCAAGGCCTCTTTATCATGTACAAGAGCAAAAACTTGTTGAAATTACTCTTTATCATGTACAAGAGGTAACCAATGGCTTAAGACCAAGACCCCCTCGATCAATGGGTTGTTTAACTACTCCCCATCTCACCAAGTGGTATTTGAAGTTACCTCTTTATGAAAGTTAAACGACCGCCTTGGAGAGGTAGTGACTTTTCCAAATGGCTAATCTCTTTTCAAATCTCTCCATAATGGAGCCCACAAACTCGTCTTTGAATTTAGCACCCAATTCAAGTCCCAAATAAGTAAGAGGGAGAGATCCGACTTCACAACCCAACATATTTTCAAACAACTCCCCACCAATCTCCTTCTCAAATAGGAATCAACACACTCTTTCTAAGATTCACCTTCAACCCAAATACTGCCTCAAAGCAAAGAAGTAAGCACCAAAGATAAAGCAGTTGCTCCACCGCCGCTCCATACAAAACAATAGTGCAATCGGCAAAAAGAAAATGAGACACTTTTAACTTTTAACTTCTCACTTTCACCCACCGCAAAACCATTAATGAAGCCTCGATCCACCGCTCTATGAATCAACTTGCTAAGTGCTTTCATGACCAAGGTAAAGAGAAAACGAGATAAAGAATCACCTTAACGAAGATCTCGAGAAGCTTTAAAGAAATCCGAAGGACACCCATTGACCAAAATGGAGAAAGAAGCGGAAGAGATGCACTTGAAGCGGAAGAGATGCACTTCATAATCCACTTGCACCGTAAAGCACCAAAACCCATTCTTTTCAATAAATACAACAGGAGATCTCAACACACATGATCATAGACTTTCTTCATATCAAGCTTGCATATAATCCCGTTCTTTCCAATTTTTAAATGAGCATCAACCACCTCATTTGCAATCAAAGTGGTGTCCATAACTTGTCTCCCTACAATAAAAGCATTTTGGTTCGGCCCAACTACTTTTCCAAGCACATTCTTTAATCTAAGGGTAAGCAACTTAGAAAGAAGTTTATAGATACACCCAACAAGGCTAATTGGACGAAAATCTCTAACTTTCGTGGCACCAACTGTCTTTGGAATTAGGACAGTAAAAGTGGCATTAAGGCTATGTACGAAAATCCGAGTTAGCTTGGAGGAAGGCCATAAAGAAACCATCCGGACCCGAAGCTTTGTCCCCATTGCAATCCCAAAGAGCTTTCCTCCTTCTCAAAGGATCTTTCAAGCCAAAAAGTCGAATCATTCCTAATGCTATCAAAAGCCAACCCATAAAGAGTGGGTCTCCACTCGGAAGGCTCCATATAAAGATTCCTATAAAATTCGCACAAAGCTTCCTTCATGTCTCTTTCTTCAAAAAAAAAAAAAAAAAACTCCTACCAATCTCAATCTCACCCATAAAATTGTATATTCTATGAACATTGGCAACTCTATGGAAGAATTTTGTGTTTCACCCTCGCGAAGCTAAATAATTTTCGACTTTTGTCTCCACGAGGTCTCTTCCAAAGAAATTAAATTTTTGAAGCTCCCTATTTGCCTCCCGCCTTCTTTCTCTCTTCCTATTAGATAGCTCACTACAGACCTCACACTCATCAAGATTGCTAATCTCCCTTAACAAAGCAACTTTACTAATGTTGACATCCCCAAAAGTTTCTTTGTTCCACGCCTTCCCTTCTTCTTTAATAATTTTCAATTTTTGGGCCACCAAAAGCTAGTGTACCCCTCAACATGTGCTCCATCCCACCCACCTCATACAAGGTCTTTAAAACCTTCCACCTTGAGCCACATATTTTCAAAATGGAAAAGGGTAGGTCTCCATCTCAAGCCACCAACATACAAAGCAATAGGGTGATAATCGAAAAGGGGTCTAAGAAGAAGTTTTTGAATCAAGTTGGGAAAATTAGCTTCCTATCCAACGGACACCAAAAACCAGTCAATTCTAGAGAGAGGAGAATCTCTAAAACTTGACCAAGTTAAAGAGCCCCCAACAAGGGGTAAATCCACAAGACCAAAATCTCTCACAAAATCCAAGAATTCCTTCATACCAATGCTCTCATCTGCCATCCGGATCTTTCATGCAGATAAAGGACAAGATTGAAATTTCTTCCCAAAACCCAAAAAAGATTCCATCTCCTTTTCACCTCACCAAGATCAATTCACAACTCCCTTCTATCCACCCCCTCTCTCAAGCCATACACACCCATAAAATCCACTCAACCAAAGGATTGACGGATCTAAAAACACAACAGATCGAATGAATACCAATCCAATAATCAATCAAGTCCAAAACCTGATCATTCCACATAGTCAGAATAACCCTAGAAGCCACTTGAGACGGTAAGAACTTCCAACCACTACTTTGTACACCCAAAATACTATGCACCACCGAGGCGTTAATCACCTCCATTTTAGTCTCTTGTAAGCAAATAGCATTACCTTTCCAATCCCGTAAGTGATTCTTAATATAAACCCTCTTAGCAATGTCATTCAAACTATGTAGCAGAGAATTAAACTTCAAAAACCAAATCCACGAGCAGAAAATGCCGTAAGCAAGTTCTTCTAAATGGTTATCTATGAATCAACAAAGTGAACCTATCACCCTAACAAACTGATACAGCTAGAGATAACATATGATTTCTGGTCAGCAGTTTGATGACAACAGATCATTTTCTTAGTTTAATAGAAAAAGAATGAACTCCATGTATAAATTTACAGAAAGTAACACCAATTTTTTTCAGTCCGTAACATAAAGTTTTTCAGTCGATACCTCGTAATAGTTCTGTACAACTCTCTCTTGTTTCCTTTTTGAACTCAAAGCAGCTGGTGGTCTTAACCTGAGGATCGTGACTAAATAAATTAATCCAAAATTCCAGAATAGATTGAAATAGAAATTTTTGTTCCATGAAAATTATGAAGTTGACTTGGAGATATTCATACATAAATTAACCATATACTAAAATTCAATTAGTGCAGGAGTTCAGTGTCTACGCATACGTGTATACACATATAGAAACATATAATAGCTGTACCCTCCCACCCCACCAACCCTCAACTACATATCTGTCTAAAGCTGTTTCCTTTGGTGTACTTTCTCCACAATAGAGATAGAGTAATAAAGAAAAAAAACAATAATAATTATAATAGTAATAGTAACAATGGCAAAAACAATAATAATCTTATGATATCGGGAAAAAAGACAAAAACTAGCACCACAGAATTGATTGCACAATAACAATAAAATCACGCACACACAACAGAAGAAGGAAGCAAACAGAAAGAACAAAGTTTTGATATGCAACCTTTAAGGCTCTGTACCTTTCAGTAATTGAGATAAAAAGACTTGACCCTTATTTGAAATCTCTCTCTTATATGGTGCCCGAGCCTTATATATTCTATTATCTCATATGACCCAACCATTTCCCCTTTCCATTTTTATCATTTTCTTAAATGCTACCCAAAACTCTTTCTTCATGATAAATTATATAACTAATGCTAATTATCTTTCATTTTTGTTATCTTCTCAAATTTGAATACGATAGGTCTTCTGAACTTTTAGTCTACAAGATGCAATGAACATGCCTTTAAATGTAATTGTAGCAAAATAACAGGAAAGACAAAAATAAAAACACTGAAGCAAATATTTTCTAACAATAAATCTAAAAAGGAAGAATCCAATATAACCAAAAGAGAAAAGTTAAGTGTCTTACACTAAATTCTCGGGCACATCCTTGGGTGCAAAAAGTGGGGGCAATATCATCATCACATCCTCCTGATCCAAATCCATGAGACTAACTTTTTCTATAGAACATTTAAGAAAGAACTTATAATTTAGTTACAAACAAGAACCCTCAATCACACTTCCATTTCCAGTGGTAGGAGCAACAAAATATAAAGGCTTCACCAGTAAGTGGCTCCTCCATTTCCATCCAATTTCTCTTTCTCCGCCGGGCAACATCCGCGTGAACAGCAAGAACATGCTGGTAATCAAACATTCCTTTGCGTATTTTGAAAACAAGGAAAATCAACTCAGTTCTGTGGTAGAAAGCACCTAGAAATTTCAAGCATAAAATGTTTGCAAACAAGTGAACTCTAACCATCAAAATGATAAGCCTCAGAGACTCGAGCAACAATATCAGCACATAGGTTTACTTGATCTTCTTCTGGTAACTCGGCTTCAACTTCATTAGCGGCAGCGACAGATTCACTTTCACGTTGACTTACCTGTTGCTCACTTCCCAAAGTAGTTGCTTCTGTTCTGTTGCAAACTTTGGCACTTTGGCCATCACAAGGCTTCTTTTTAGATATTTTTAGCAGCAAATTACTACAGGGATGAAGCTCCCCAAATGCAGGATGAGAATACGGGTCTTCAGGGCGGAAATGGAGCTCCAGTTTGTTTGACTGTGAGCTACGAACCTGCAAGAAAGGCCAGGCAACAAATGAACAGCACCATAATGGGAAATGTCTGCATGATGAAGATTTTGTTATGAATTCAGTAAGGCAGAATTACAGAAGGAATGAACATGATAAAGTTGCAGAAAGAATCTGCACTGTGATAATAGTGGTCAAACTAGAGTTAGACACCTAAAAGAGCTTATAATTACGTAAATCACAAGTTCTATAGTAAATGAGATATGAAGTAACATCTTTATCTACATTACTACAAGAAGAAGTATGCATGATCTGCTATTTGAACTGAAATGGGAATGGCACACTTCATCAATAACCTGCTATGTTATAATGAGTGCATTTCAAAATGGCAGTATCCCAGAACCTAAAGCTTCTTTCTCCGAGTTAGGTTTCCAATGCCTACATGCCTTGTTGATCAACCAAGGAACTTATCATAAACAGATTCACTCATGTTGTAGAGGGACCTAAGTCGGTTCATGCACATCAGTAGAAAGAGTTTCAACCCCATTACAATTGACCAACATTTCACCAAGTGAAAACTAATGTGCATTATCAAGGTTCCTGCATTTACTCAAGCTCAAACTCAAGAATTAGCTCTCTCTTTCCAACTGGACAAGCAAGCATAAAGCCTTTCGCAGTCCTGATTACAAGTTTTAAAAGTGTACCAAGAAAAGAAAAAATATCGAAATATTGAAAAAAAAAATTATAGGTATTAAGAAAAAATACATTTGAACAGATACTTGGAACTTCCAGTGCTTATTTTGCGATAATAGGGAGGAACTAATCAAATTCAAAAATTAGATTCCAAATCATTGTACAATTAAACTATTAGAATTGAAGAGTTTTATGTACAAAGAAAAGTAGGTTGAATTCCAATTAGATGTTGCAATTCGTTACACTATAAAGAACTACAGAAAACCACCAGGCAACTAATCTATATAAAATAGTGAGCATTCTTTAAAGTGAATTGTTGACGTAGAAATATTCCAACAAAAGAAACTTATACATGATTTCTCAAGAAATCTATAACTCAAGTGAACATACTCTCCCATTTGAGAATACATGCACCATTGTCATTTAACACAATTACATGCTATTTCAATCAAAAAATAAAGCAATAAAGCAAGCACCATTTGCATAGACACCAATCACATCCATAGAATATTTGATTTAATTTATAAGAAAGCACAAAAGGATAAAAATAAAATTCAAGAATAACGCAACATGAAAAGAAATAGCAAGAAAGCAAGAGAGAGAGAGAGAGAAACTGCTGTGTGTATTTACCTTTACAATACCTTCAGTTCCTCCTAGTGTCTCGATAGCACGAGATGTTGACGAAGGATACCCTGGATAGTGCACCGCAAACCCCTCCTCGAGTGGAAGAGTACCCCATACCTTCCCCTCTTTTATCACTCCCATTGCTCCTAACCATCGCGTGCATACATTGCAAATATACAAGTAATTAAGCTTAAGACAGAGCGATTGATATGATAATATTTTGACAACTGACCAGATAGAGACACAATTAGATACAACACAAATACTATTCTCCAAAATAATCACAAAGCATTTATAACAGAAAAACCTCATTGACACATTATATCGAACAGCTCATGCACAAGAACGATACATAAAAAGAAATTTACCTTTAAATATCCGACGTACAATACAATTTTGCTGAAGATTAGATGCTCTGTATTACATATCTGGAAAAAAAAAACCATAAATAAACTTAGAGCAAGCGAGAGATTGAGCTTTCACTTACTTTCTGGAAGTAGGAATCGGGGGCTATTTTTGGTTTCAAAACCTAAAAAACGAAAACGGAAAGAAACATTTTCGCTGTGAGACTCTTACCAATAAAGGATTTTGGAATACTTGGAATTCGGTTTTTGAAGAACCAGTCAAAGAAAAGGGAAGCTAAAGGTATGTCGCGGGAACTTGGGGCGAAAAAACTGAAAAGAGACGATTTTTTTTTTTTTTTTAACTATTGATTGTCCGTTGCTAGTGACTGGTGATCTACTGTGCTAAGGTTCACGTGTTTAAAGACATGTCTAAGGCGATGTTTGCGATAAATTTGAAGTTGGTTTTACCGTGAAATTTATTTTAAAAAATTTATTAAATTTTATTAAATAATAATTAAAACATCAATTAATAAGTAATTTAATTTGATTTAATTAAATTTTAAAATTAAACTTCAACATAAAATTAGCTTTAAGCAGTCCCAAACATCACCTAAATGCTACCGGCTATTGTACCTTCTTTACCATCCGTCTAAATCTATGGGGTATTGCAACTTAAATCAGGCAAATCAGATAACTAATTTCATATGTATAAGTTTTTAATTAGTTTAATTTTTTAATTTATTATAACTTTAAGTTTTTTTTTTTATTTCTATTAGGTTTTATATTGTAAATATTTTATATATAAGTTTGTCCATGTAATACATAACACATAATAGTATCCATGCAAGTTTGGGATCCTAACCATTCTCATTAAATAAGAAAATAAAACACAAAATATATTTAGTTAGGTTTAGAATCTGTTATAATTTATGTTTTGTTTTTCTTCTTTTTAAGGACTTTTCTGGTGTATCTCTAGTGTGTCTTCATATCCGGTGCCATCTAGTTTGATTTCTGGTGGTCTATTTCTTCTTTGGTGATGTTGGTTTGTTTTTCTAGCGAATTTGCTTCTTCTCCAGTTATGGGACTTTAGGGTTTTGGTCGCTTGAGTCTTTCGGTCACGATGTTGTGGTTGGATCGGGAAGTTAAAAGTCTCAAATGATTCTTCTCCAGAGCAACTGAAATCCGACAGTATTTCGGTGATCGAAAACCACAATTAGGTTCTCCTTGCATAGGCGACCAAAACCCAATCAGTTTGCTTCCCTTTGTCACAACCCGGATCTATTTTGTGTTTCCGGTCTTGTATTTCTGAAGAGAATTAAGAAGAAAAAGAAGAGTCCATTACCCGGTTTTGTCAAAGAAGAAAGTTATTGACTAGACTCGACTATGTTTGACTCGGATCTGTCCTCCTATAGTTTATGTTCAAGCCAACCCGATCCTACCCATTTTGGTGAATCCAATCCATTGATTGCAGCCCAGTCAAAGTCTCCATCTTAGTCAAGACAAAAGTCAAAGTCTTGCCGATCTTGTGTCCCCGGATCTTGTCTTTAGATCATGTTGATCCATTATTATTAGGTGGTACTGATGTGGTGACCTAACTATTTGTTATCGGTGTGGAGTCCCAACATGTTCTTATGGGTTATTGTATTTTTTGGGGTTTGGATTTAGTTGTAATAAATTGGGTGGGTCATTTTATAACAAGTTAGAATATGTTCCAACTTGAGGGGGAGTATAGAGTTAAAAGGGTATTATTATAATTTCTCTATGTTATGTCTTATATACATAAACTACTACAAACCTTAGGGTTAGTAAGCTAGTGTGTTCTCAACCACCTTATTTCTCTATACTCTTGTCTCTCTTCTCATTCTCTTCGTTCACTGTATAAACCTTAAATCCAAACTAACATGGTATCAGAATGTGTTATAGTTTGAATTTTAGGTTTATATAGGGAGGGAAGAGAGTGAGACGAGAGACAGAGTATAGAGAGAGAGTGGTTGAGAACACACTAGTGTACTAACCCTAAGGTTAGTAGTAGTTTATATATATAAGACATAACATAGAAAAAATATAAAATACCTTTTTAACCCTACATTCCTAACACAAGCAAATCTATCTTCGTGTAGATTAATTCTTACATAGAATTTGTCTATCTATATGTTTAGTCCATGTTTGTTGTCTAGTGTCTGATGACTAGTGAGTAAATTTTCAAATTTTTACTTAAGATCAATTAGACTGATTTCTGACTAGTTGCAAACTGAGTGGTCTATTCAAAACTGTCATGCACCATTATCAACGTTTGGTAATGACAACTAACAACCTACTCATGGTAATTTTTTTATGGTTGTATTATAATTTTAAATATGATTAATATGAACAAATTTACAACTTAAATATAATTGATAATTAAAAATTCATAAAAAAAACTATTTACATGCTACATAATTGTTAAAATGTGAGTCCAATCTTTTTATCTTTCGTGGAAATGACCTTAAATTAAGACAATAGCTAATTGATTTATAATTATTTTCCATCATGACCAAAATTATAATAGTCTAATGCAATCTAGCCTAAAAAGAGCCAAAATAGGAAATAGGGCTACTAAGGAAAAAAAAAGCTCAATAATTGAAAAGGCAGCCAGCCATCATCTTAATGAACGATTAAGTGTGGTTCCTTGTTTCTGTTTTTCTTCTTTATTCATTATTTCTCCTTTCTTCATTGTCAGTTCTTTTTTCGTTTCTTCTCCTTTTCCAATGGTCATTCAGTCATTTTTTTTTTCATTCTGGATTATTACAGATCAGAAATTTCTCTAACTCTTCAGATCAGCTATATAGCTACATTTATTTGCCAAAATTCATGTTTTAAACCTATTCATTGGTTTTCATCAGTTATTTGCTTAAGATGCAGTTCCATAGAAACTGAACATAGAACCAAGAAAGATTATACATAATTTTTTTTCAAATTGAAAAGAAAATAATTAAATTTGAGCTCAACATGACAAAAAGTAAAGATAAAATGGAGTGGGTTTGCTGGAATCAATCATCAGAGATGAGACCAATATTTTGCAGAGAAGATCAAAAGAGCTCTCTTCTTGTCGGAGAACTTGAGGAAGAAAGAGAAATAGAGAGTGCAAGGTAAGTTAGGTATATGGACTTATAGTTCTCAAATAATCCACATTTTGTGGATTGCGAATTGTGGCTTAATTAAGTGCATTTTGGGACTTATATAAGTCACAAGACCTTAAGACCCATCTTATTTTGCCAAATACTCAAATTGGAATAAGTAATTAAATTTTGCATAAAAAATCCATAAAAGTAGGTTTTATAACTCTTACCAATTAGGGGCTAAAACAATCATGAGTTTGCAATATGAAAATTTATCAAATAGTTGGGATTTTAATTTTTTCTGTGTTTGATGTGTGTATGACTTATATATGATGAGTAAAATAGATATAAGAAATGAAAATATGTGTATAAAAGCTAAGAGTTTCTTATAGAGAAATTAATTGTAGAAAACAATTGGGTCATACTACCAATAGTCAGGAAAAAGAAAGGAAATGGTTTGTAAATTAAATAAAGAGTAATGGTAAGAACAAGGAGGTAAATACCCTCCATTTAGTGGTCCTATATAAAGCTTAGAGACCTAACAAATATCTCTCAAATTTTCCGGAACTCGGGTACTCTCAAACTCAAGTCTTCTTCCTTTTTCTTCTTTGTTTTGTTAAACCCCAAAATTTTCTATACTTTCCATAGCTTACCCCCTCAAACCACAAGTCCACTAGCCCCCAAACTTCACAAACTAGCTACTGCCATCCAGGGGAGGAGTCCGAACCGGGAGGTGTGGTGCCACACGCACCTTAGGGTGGCATATAGCCAAATAGTCTCCAACTCTTCCTTTGTTTTCTTTGGCCATTTTTTGCTGAGAATTTGAGGTATAATCATCTTCCAACCTATTTTAAGTTAAAGTCGACTCAAGAAAGTTAATTCTTTGGCTTTGTTTGAGATATTTTGGGTTTAATGTGATGGATTTTGGAATTTATGAAGTTGGAATATGTGTTATAATGGAACTTTGAATCAATATTGAATTATAGCATGAAATAACTTAAGCTTGTGATTGGGTATTGTTAGATATGTAAGATTAAGGTTTAATTTTAGATGTATAAATACTTGTTGGAGTTAAATGAATTTCATGAGTTAGAAGAGTTCTTTGAGATAAAGCTAAATTTTTTGGAAGAATTCTCTTAAGTGAGTATTATGGAGTTTATTTGAATAAATCTTAAATTTTAGAATGAATTAGTCTAAGTTTGTGTTTAGGTAATGTTAAAAAGGTAAGTTTAGGTTTATGGTGGTATAAAGATTGTTAGATTGGTATGATCTTTGAGTTGGAGTAATTATTGGACAAACCTATTTTTGGGTATAAGTTTTTTAAGATAAATTTAGAAAAGAATAAATTGCAGAAGTTAATGAAACAAATTATTTAAGTTAGTCTTGAAACTTAGGAATCTTAAGCTTTCTTGTAAATTAACTTTGAAATTTCTTTAGCAAATTAGAAATCTTTGTCATGAGACATAGAATTAAATTTGATAGAAAAGGGAAAAGAGCAAGGAAAAGCAAACTAAGACCTATAATAATACTAAGACAAAAAGGGAGAAAACTTATGGCATAGTTTATTATTTTGACTATTTCTTATAGTTGCTTATTAGAAATGGATATTAATTACATGTATGCTTCTTGAATTATTATACTAAATTGTATGTTCATTAGGTGTGGTGGAAGAATGGAAAAAATGTAAGGAATTAGTCCGAGAATAGCACTTGGTGCTATAAAAGTAAGTTTCACCTTACTCTAAGTAAATGTGGTAAACTATTAATGAAGGTGAAAAGTTAAAAGCATTTAATAACATAAAGATTATGGGAATGATACTATATGAGGAATTGTGTATAGTAAATATTTAAGAGGTATATATATATATGTGTGTGTGTGTGTGTGTGTGTTCCTTGTGAAATTTGATTGTTTTGATATATTATTATTGGAACCTACTATGTTGTGAATGCATTTTATTAAATGTGATCTTGTGATGTTTGTATGGAATGAATGGAGTAGTTGATAAGATCTGGCCATGTGATCTTATGATGTTTGTATGGAATGAATGTAGTTTATAAGATCTGGCAATCCGGTAAGGGATAAGGGTATCTGAGTTATGTGTTGATTAATAGGATCTGACCACTCGATGAGGGGTAGGGGGGATTCGAGTTGTATATGTTGAAAAACATACCAATACGTGGGGAGACATCCCCACTGTAATGTATTGAGATGATGGAGTAAGAATATGATGATTTTATATGAGATGTGAAAATATTGAGATGAATGTTATTCATAAATAATTCATCCTTGTGATGTACATGAAATAGTTTGATTATGTATTGTGTGATTTCTTTTTATGCTTTAACATTTCTTTGTGATTGATATTTTTCTCAATATGAGACGTGAAAAAGTTAAGATGATTTATTCTTATAAAATATATGATATAGTATGATTATGTATTTGAATGAATTCTTTAAATATACTAATATACATATTGAGGATTTGTTTTTCAATTGTAATGATAAATAAGGAAGCATCTCCAAATATGTGTATAGAATGTAAGTTATTTAAGAATTGCAATATGATGAAAATTTGAAAATGAGGAAAACAATTCCACACATCGGTTACTTTAAGTAAATGTGAATATTTGTTGAGCTTTTTAGCTCACTCCCTCCATATTTTATCATCCTTTTAGAAAAGCTGCTAAAAAGTATTGGAGCAAGTCGGTAAGAAGATTGAAGAAGAAAGGTATCCTTATATGGGTTCTCACGCGAAGCATCCTCACTCTTTTTGTTTTGGAAATCTAGATTGTTGTATATGTCTTCATTTATGGGAAAAATATTTATTTAATTGTCCTAGATGTATCTTTTCCTAAAGATTATATCTTCTGTAAAATCTTGGTATTAACCAAGATGTAATGTACATAGACTATGGAAATGTGGAAGCATGCATGCATGCATGTAGTAGAGATGTAATTACAAGAATGTATTGTATGATATAAAGAGTAGGATTTCCATGTTGCATTACAGATCCAGGTGCTTCGTACTTAAAAGTAATGATGTTGTTCTGAGTAGGGTTTGCTCAGGATGGGTCGTTACATATAGGTAATCCCGAGAAGAAGAATTCGGTGCTTCAGTTTCTTAGAGGTACTTCAGATTTATGTTTGAAGTTTGGAAACCACAAGAGCAATGTTGTTGGTTACGTTGATTCAGACTTTGTAGGCGTTCTTGATAAAAGAATATCTACTATAGGTTACGTATTTGCTCTTGGGGGATGCGCTGTTAGTTAGAAGGCTACTTTACAACCAATAATTACTCTGTCAACTACAGAGGCAAGGTATATAGCTATAACAAAAGCTATTGAGAAAGTCATTTGGTTGAGAGGATTATTTAGTGAATTATATTGGGTTTATGATCGTACTGTTGTCCATTATGATAGTCAAAGTGTCATTTACTTGACTAAGGATAAGATGTTCCATGAAAAGATTTGAGACACACTCATAATTCTGATATACATTGTAAATCAAAGGTGTTTACTATTAAAGTTAGGATGAGAGCTTTGGATGTATTGGGGTTTTGGATTGTTAAGTAGAGATGACACTTACAATTAGCTAGTTTAAGAGCTTTTGTTTTATTGGGACTTTGGGGTGAGAGTTTGACAACTTTACTCTTTCTAAAGTTGTAATTGAAGATTAATAAAGTAATTGGTTTATTGGTGGATGCAGGCAAAGAGGTTGCTTAACCACATTAATTCTTGGTGTTCTTTCTTTTTATTTTATTTGCCAATTTAATTGTTGTGGTTGTGTTTTTGTCTAAAATTTGAGTACGTGGATTTTAGAGGTAAAATCTCAACAAGTGGTATCAGAGATGTGGTTTCAATGGTAAAAATAAAAAAAAACTGGCATGATTAATATTAAGCTATTTGATGAAAAAAGATGGGTGATGGAATGTGTATTTGTCCTCTTCAATTCCATTATCACGAATTTGTTGAATAGTATATTGACAGAGATGAAGTACTTGCCATTAGAAGAAGATTACGTAATCACGATGTTAATGGTGGGCAAGGAAGTTTGGATGAATGGGGTGGTTCCTACGGTACCTCTAGAGAGAGATAAGTTGAAGAGGCCAAGTGTGTTCGAGGTTGAAGAATTGTTTGTGATTATATCAAGAGAAGAGCCAAAAAAAGTGAGCGAGTGGAGCACTTCAAAAAAGGTAGAGGAAAGATCAAGATCCAAGTCTCTAGATTTTTCAAATAAGGAGTGCATCTTCAATGAGGAAGAGGAACACACACAATAGAAAAGAAATGCCATTATGAAGGACTTAGAGGAGTTTAGTAGAATGAAGTAGAGTGATAAAGGAAAGACTAATGAGGATGATGACATGCAAGTTTTTGATGGTTCAAAGGTAGTGATGACAAATATCATGAAAAAAGAAAGCTTGTACGTGTTGAATGAAAGGATGATTGCTTCGAAGAGTTAGTGAATGAGATAGGAAGACTAAAAGGAACAATTGCACCAACCAAAGAAGAAAGCCAAATTTTATGAAAAAGGTGGTGAATTTGAGTCAAGGTAGAGATTTATTAGGATTTTGGCTCAATTCCCCACAAGGAAGACTTCTAACTGGTTTGAGAAAAGTGGTTTCCTATTTGTTCTAATAGGAGTGGTAGTAATTTCTTATTGGATATTGCTTGTCCTAATTATAGTAGAAGTTGTTTTATTTGTTGTTGTTCTTTTCTTATTAGTATTAGGAAAATATCATCTATATAAAGGGGGTCTGAAAGAAGATTTGTGTATTATTACTATACATGAAGTTAAGGAATCGTTCAACTCCATTCCTGAATTCTTTCGATACGGCATTATGCACAACTCGACGGTACATCCAACTTCGATCAATTAACATATTTCCAAATACTAAAATAGTTTTAACCTTCAAAGTTATTCTGATTTACAATTAACTGACAGATATTCAAAATAAATAAAGATTTATGAGACAAACCAATTTAAAAGCCTCGTTTCTAGTGGATGTATTTTTTGAGCGCATTATTTTGTATCTTATGCATAAATCATATCCTTATTTGTATAATCTCTCCTCTTTTGTCATTCAAGAGTGCAAGGTAAGATCTACATAAGGAATTATATTGTCTACTTATAAAAATAATCTATTTATACTTAAGAAATTGAAAATTAATTAAATTAATAATATACACAAGTTATAGTTTGCATACCTAATCAACAAAAGCAGTACTGGAGCACAGAAAAAGTAGCGAGTACCACTGACTGATCGTGTAATCCTGTAGAGAAAATTATAAAGTATTAGTGAATAAGAAATCAAAAAAATTGATTATATATAAACATCACGCATGCTGATACTTTCTAGTCGTATCATTCCATTCTCTAAAAGGTAAGCATCCTAAGCCATTCAGGAATGCATAATCCTTATTGCATTTAATAACTCCTATTTTGTTACATTTCGAAAAAATTTCAGCAGCACCTCCCCTTAGTTCTCTAAGTACATGACTTAAATTCGATGCTATCACCTGAAGGAGATAACCATGAATTTAGTATGTACCTAAAGAACAAGGAGAAGTACTACCAAAACTTTATCAAAACAAAACAAGCAAGGAATTATTAATAGCAATACAAATCAAGCATTCCTAAACTGTCCACTCTAGAAAATCCAAGGATTATTTGAACATAAACATTCTCATTGCAAACATATTAATTAGCAAGCAACAAGCTCATTTGTGTCACTTAATAATCCTCATACAAGTGATCTAAGGTAAGATGCAATGCATGATTGATGAGTACTTAAAAATACACTAATACTTAGAGATTTATCGATATTATTTGTAAGAAATTAGGTTTAAATCTTGCATTTTTACTTAATTGTCTTAAAAATGTGTTTTTTCAGAATTACACATATTTTTGTGTATTTTCAGGTCACAGGTGCTTAAAAATAATATTTGGATGAAAAAATAATATTGGCAAGAAGATCCAGAACGTCTGGGATCAAACGGTTCAAAAATCAGAGTTAGAATGAGAGAGATGACGTCGTTTTATCAAAGGAATATAGCTGAATTCGAAGAAAGACGCGTGCCGTAGCATTGGTTTTGCATGATGCGGGCGTCTGTTCCTTAGAGTTTGGTTGGGGATGTCTGCTGACACGAGCCGCGACCCGCATAGCTAGAGAATGCAATAAAAAAAAACCATAATGAATATTGTAAGCCTCCATATATATACCAGTTTTCCTAGGCTGTACTTTTTCATATTTTGTGTTATATTTCATTTTAGTTACTTTCATATTTCATGTTTTCCTAGTAGTAGAAGTAATTTTCATTTAAATGTCTTTCATTTTCCTAGAAGGAGTAGTATTATTGTACTTTTCTTTTCTTTTCTAGGAGTTTGCCTATATAAGGTCGGTTGCCCTTGCCTTGTAAAGAAAACAGATTTTTCCTAAACAAAAAAAAAAGAAGAGAAAAATGGGAAGAACGTAGCTGCTATTGGTGATCAAGGAGATTCATCTACATAGAAGACTCTCCAAGATTACTGTTATTCACTTTCATTCTTCATTCTTCCCATCTTTCATGTCTTTGAATATTTATTTTATTTTTAATTTTAGTATTATGTCTAGCTAATTTTATTTTTTGGTAAAGGGTGATTTCAAAGCCCTAGACATGATTTTGTGATTGAATATTCAGAGATTATTATCCATATTTCTAATAAAATTGTTTATGTTCTTCCATAAGAATTGTTTATGATTATTATTTTATTTTATTCGGGGTGGCTAACCAAATGAAATAGGGTAATTATCTATTGCTGGGTTAGGAATCTTGATCCGTAATTGTCTTGAATTTCTAATCAATGATATCAATTAGTAATCACTGATGAAGGGATATTTTCGTGTGATTATCTTATGGAACATAACTCAAGATAAATGAATCGAGCTTATGTGTTTGTTTGTTGGACCAACCTATCTTTCTTAACCTAATGCTTCTATTAAATTAAATTTAGAGAGCTTATTCTAGGTTATTTATCAAATAGAGATTAAGTAAAGAGCTTGTTTTACTTAACGACAAACTAAGGAAAGTTTAGGGTAATAGAGCTTATTATTATCTACGGCTGGTAATTTTATTAGGAATTTCAGGATAACTTTGATATTGATTCATCATTTCATGTCTAGTGATGGACAATGATCTTTTGACCACTTTTCTCATTATTGTTACAACGTTCATTCAATTTTGAATCATATTTTAGTTGTCTTTCATTTTTCGTAATTTTTAGCTAATCATTTAAACCCTCCCCCCCAATTAGTTTATTAGGTTGTTCTGAATTTAATTTAGTTTAATTATTTATATTTTTTCTTTTAACAATTAAGTGTTTAATAAAATGAATTTACAATCCTATGTGGGAAATGACCTTTGTTTTCCACTATATTTCATACGATAATTTTTAGAGCAAGGAATCAATTTACATGTTTGTTTTTTGGCGTGCCAAATTTTGGCGCCGTGTCACTGGGGATTGTTAAATTAATTCATTAAATTGCTTATTTGTTATTTTTGTATTTTAGTTTGTTTTCAATTTTTGCTTTTTGTTTTCTTAGTTTGTTTTTCTTCTTCTTTTTTAGGTAAATTTGAATGCATAGGAGTCCCTACAACTCGTGATCAAAAGGACCCATCTCAGAAACATTTGACCGAGCAGTCCACGCCGTCCTCCCATCTAGTTTGTCAAGCGACTCATCAGCTGATTCAAACTACTCTGATTACGAGAAGATGGCACTGAATAACCGAACACTTAAGGAGTTGGCGGCGCCGAACATTGATCAATAACCATTATGTATTGAGTTTCCTATTTTGGAGGTTGCTTTTGAACTCAAATAGGGAATAATTCATCTTTTGCCGACATTCCATGGTTTTGCAGGAGAAGACCCAAATACTATGTGTGGGATGACTCATGCTATAAAGGACAATATTAAAGTGGATGCAAAGTACTATGTATGGGATGATCCATATCTATGGAAGCACTGCTCCGATCAATTGATAAGAAGGTGTGTACCCGAATCCGAATTCTCTTCTATCATTACCTTTCGTCATTCTTATACATGCGGGGGACACTTTGGACCTAAGGGAACGGCACTCAAGGTGCTTGATTGTGGTTTTTATTGGCCCTCGTTGTTTAAAGATGCATACCTCTTTTGCAAGTCATGTGATTGTTGTCAAGGAATAGGTAACTTAGGTGCCCGAAATCAAATGCCATAAACCCCGATACTTTTTATTGAGATTTTTGATGTTTTGGGCATTGATTTCATGGGACCCTTCCCATCTTCTTTTGGTAATCCTTACATTTTACTTGCTGTTGATTATGTCTCGAAATGGATGGAAGCAAAAGCCAACAAAACTGATGATTCTAAAGTTGTTGTCGATTTTGTAAAGTCTAACATCTTTGCAAGGTTTGGAACACCAAAGGCTATGATCAGTGACAGAGGTACACAAATTTGAAATCGGTTGGTGGAAGCATTATTGAAGAAGTATAACATCAAACACAAAGTATCCACGACATATCATCCACAAACCAATAGGCAAGCTGAAGTGTCGAATCGAGAAGTGAAATCCGTACTTGAAAAGACAGTCAACCCGAATAGAAAAGATTGGAGTTCGCGCCTTGATGATGCACTTTGGGCTTATAAAACCGCTTACTAGACGCCCATCGGTATGTCTCCTTATTGGTTAGTCTATGGTAAGCCTTTCCACCTTCTGGTTTAATTAGAGCACAAGGAATTTTGGGCGGTAAAGCAATGCAACATGGAGATGAATGTTGCGGGTGAGCAAAGAAAAGTCCAATTGCAAGAACTTGAGGAGATACGAAATGATGCCTATGAGAGTGCGAGAACTTACAAGGAGAAAACTAAGGCGTTCCACGATAGGATGATTGTGCGGAAACACTTAGTGTCGAGCAAAAATTTCTTTTATTCCACTCACACCTAAAGTTATTTCCTTGTAAGTTACGTTCCCGTTAGGTTGGACCTTTTACTGTTACTAATGTTTTTCCTCACAATGCAGTTGCAATCAAGAGTTTGAAAATCGACAAGGTCTTTAAGGTGAACGGGCATAGACTGAAGCCTTACTATGAGTTGTTTGAGATGCATGATGTAGAAGATGTATCACTCTACGAACCAGCATATATTTATGAGTGAAAAAGAGGTACACGTCAGGCACTAAACCAAGCACTAATTGGGAGGCAACCCGATTTTTTATTTTATTTTATTTTTATTTTTCATTTTGTTTTTAGTTTTTTGTTTGGTTCAATTTATTTTATTTTTCATAGCAATGAGGACATTACCCAATTTAGGTTGGGGGTGAATAATGTATTTCTATATTTTCATTATTTTTAAGCTTTTTATTTTATTTTTGTTTTTAGTTTTATTTTCCTTAGGATTTTAAGAGTTTTTGGTTTCATTTTCCTTAGAATTCTATTTAAAAAATATTCAATTAAATTAAAATTAAGTAAAAAGAAAGACTAAGTTTGATGTTTGGGTTGATTTATATGGTCATTGATGGTATATCTGGTGGCATTTGTATGTAGTTTTCAATTGAGTTGGATTTTGCATGAGTTTAAGAGTGGGTTGCCTATCTAGTCTGCAATTGTCTGAGATTTATACTATTCCTAAATATGATTGTGAGGATTGATAGTATTTGCAAGCTTAGAGAAGCTTTATGTAGATTTTGATTTTATGATTGATCTCAACAGACTCTAAAACCTATTTGATGATTGCTCGAGGCGAAATCCTAGGATTCACACCATTAGGGAGATGATTTAGGCCATTGTTGGATCATTTAAGCCTTTCTAGCCTACCTTTTTTTTCATTTTGACTGCTAGTTACCCCTTTAAGCCATAATAAGAGACCATGTTTTTCTTGTTTTTAGCCCATTATAATCTACCCTCTTTTTAGCTTAAACACTATATCCTTACCCTTTAAGAGGACCCAAATGCACACATTAAAATAAAGCATAAAAGGAGTTAGGAAATGAGTTGATTTTGAATACTACCATAACCCAAGTTATGAAAGATGATAGGTTAGGGGTTGTGGCAAGTTATCAAGGAGTAAATGGCAAAAAAAAAAAAAAATGCATGAATGAAAATACTTGGTTTGCAAGAAATTGGGGATGGTTGAGAAAAGAATAAAAAAGGGTTTGGTTGAAAAGATAAGTTCAATGAATCAAGGAAAGTTAATGTATAGGAATAGAGGCTCCTAGTGTTTTAGTTGTGCTTCAAATAAGGCCCTCTTACTTTGTTTGAATTCTATCCTTCGTTTGTAACCATTACCCTAGCCTAACATTACAAGCTTGATAAAGTCCTTTTGATCCTAAGTGCTGTGACAATCCTACATTAGTGGAGAGTATTTATGAAAAATAGGCCTATGGAGTTTAATACACATATTTCGAGATCATAATTAATACTTGTCCGCATAACACAATCCGAGCAGTAAAACCAATCTTTTTGAATAATCGTGCAAGGGAAGTGGTAGTGATTGATGGCAAGAGTATGAGTGGACTTGTGAATCTAACTTTTGAATTTGTGTGATATCTGATGATACTGTTAATTATATGCTCTTTGCAATCTTATGAGACAGAATTATGAATCGACCTAGGATTAAGCTTAATTCTTTCAGGTGTTTGTGGGTATCGCTGCTAAAAACCCTCACGAGACTATACTCGTCCTATTTAGGCCACCGATAGGTTTAAAGGCTTGTTGCATTCGCTACATGCAACCGTGCAATCGACGAAATTGATTTATCTTAGTTTAGGAGTAGTTTTGATTTTTGGAGGTAATTTTTAGACGCTTGACATGGTAGGGGCTAGTAAGGAGCTGGTTAGGGGTTATGATGAGTACTTGAAAATACACTAATACTTAGTAATTTATCAGTATTATTTGTGGAAATTAGGTTTAAATCTTGCATTTTTACTTAATTGTCTTTAAAATATGTATTTTAGAATAACAGGTATTTTTGGTTTATTTTCATGTCACAGCCGCTTAAAAATAATATTTGGATGAAAAAATAATATTGGCAAGAAGATCTGGAACGTCTAGAATCAAACGATTCGAAAATTGGAGTCAGAATGAGAGAGATGACGTCGTTTTATCAAAGGAAAATAGCTGAATTCGAAGAAGGACACGTGCCGCAGCATTGATTTTGCATGCTGCGGTCATTTGTTCTTTGGAGTTTGGCTTGGGATGTCTACTGACACGGGCCACGACATACTTTTCTTAGGCCGCAGCCCGCATAGCTGGAGAGGGCAATAAAAAAAACCATAATGAATATTGTGAGCCTCCATATATGTACTAGTTTTTCTAGGCTGCACTTTTTCCTATTTTGTGTTATATTTCCTTTTAGTTACTTTCCTATTTCATGTTTTCCTAGTAGTAGAAGTAATTCTCATTTCAGTGTCTTTCCTTTTCCTAGAACGAGTAGTATTATTGTACTTTCCTTTTCTTTTCTAGGAGTTTGCCTATATAAGGCTGGCTGCCCTTACCTTGTAAAGAAAACAGATTTTTCCTAGACAAAAAGAAAATAAAGAAGAATGTAGCTGCTATTGGTGATTAAGGAGATTCATCTGCATAAAAGACTCTTCAAGATTACTGTTCTTCGCTTTCATTATTCATTCTTCCCATCTTTTATGTCTTCAAATATTTATTTTGCTTTTAATTTTAGGATTATGTCTAGCTAATTTTATTTTTGGTTAAGGGTGATTTCAAAGCCCTAGACATGATTTTGTGATTGAATATTCATAGATTATTATCCATATTTCTAATAAAATTGTTTATGTTCTTCCATAATAATTGTTTATGATTATTATTTTATTTTGTTCGGGGTGGCCAACCAAATGAAACTAGGTAATTATCTATTGCTAGGTTAGGAATCTTGATCCATAATTGTTTTGAATTTCTAATCAATGGTAGCAATTGGTAATCATTGATGGTGAGATATTTTTGTGTGATTATTATATGGAACATAACTCAAGATAAATGAATCGAGCTTATGCGTTTGTTTGTTGGACCAACCTATCTTTCTTAACCTAATGCTTCTATTAAATTAAATTTAGAGAGCTTATTCTAGGTTATTTAATAGATAGAGATTAAGTAAAGAGCTTGTTTTACTTAACGACAAACTAAGGAAATATTAGGGTAATAGAGCTTATTATTATCTACAGTTGGTAATTTTATTAGGAATTTTGGGATAACTTTGATATTGATTCATCATTTCATGTCTAGTGGTGGAGAATGATCATTTGACCAGTTTTCTCATTATTGTTACAAAGTTTATTCAATTTTGAATCATATTTTAGTTGTCTTTCATTATTTGTAATTTTTAGTTAATCATTTAAACCCCCCAATTAGTTTATTAGGTTGTTTTGAATTTAATTTAGTTTATAAATTATATAGTTTAATTATTTATAATTTTTTTTAACAATTAAGTGTTTAATTGAATTAATTAACAATCCTCTGTGGGAAATGACCTTTGCTTTCCACTATAGGGATGGACAAGTGACTAATGAGTCCTTAGATCAGTACACGTGGTGCTCTATAAATCATGGAAAGATGTCACAAAGCTTTCTATGGAAACTTAGCTCTAGTTCTTATGTTGCGCGTCGGTGAGGACATCGACATAATGAAGTGGGGGAGAATGTCACGGTATGCACCATTTGGCATGATTCCTACCTATAAGTTGGCTTTTGAGTGGGCTGTGAGGTGATCTTTGTGACTGTTGTGCAGCAAGTGTGGCCTAATTATGGGGTAGTTGTGCAGTAGATGGCTGTTAGTGGTGTGTTAGAGGGGCATAATGCCATTTTCATAAATATATAATTTATACTTCGAAAATTAATGGGAAATTTTGGGGAATATATTGAAGATGTGTGCAGTGATATGGTATGATTGGATTTGGAAGATTGTATAAATTATAATTATTAAAGGATTATGACGACTCAAGCGTAAGGTATGTTTCTTGCTGGAAATACTTATAATGACTTGAGACTCTATAGGGGGGATCGTGTGTTAGACTCTCACACCACCCCCAGTGCACACACATTGACCATAATTGGGCATGGTTTGAGAAATGTGTGGGCACTAAGTGAGCCTCCCAAGGAAACTTGGGGTACAGGTTTAGGGCCACTATAGGGTGACTCAGGCCTCCATGAACCTAAGAGCTTCATGGACAATATAGATGGATTGTATACACTATATTACACTCTTCTCCCATGCTTGAGGCTTGTTTTTATGGTTACTATCATGTGTGCTATCAGATATTAACTTGGCACTGTATGAGCAAGGAGTGTGCGATTTTCTTGTGGCAATGAGATACCCATGGGGGTATAACAAGTCAAGTGGTGGGCTACATGTGTGCAGTCATATAAGCATGTGTGCAGATTCTCGGTTAAGCTGTGGGATATTATTTGTGTATTCAGTAAAATGATGGGAGGCATTATGCATTAGTGGTTGAGTTGTGCATTGGCTATCTTCGATTGGACTTGCAAGTTGTGTGCTTACAGTCAGGTTTGAGAGTTGTTTACAAGGAGCCAGATCTATGGGTAGTATGCTCTTGGTTAGGATGGTGGACTATCATCCATATGTCCAAGACAAAGAAAGTGGGAATTATGCATCAGTGGGTGAATAATAGATCCGTGTCAAGTATAATAAGGGGCGATATTGTGTGTCTTCAGTGGGCAAATAGTGTAAGAAGGATTGCAGGTCTTTGAGCTAAGAATGGGCACAAATGACAACTCTATGGCATTTCTAAGATGTCTTAGGGGTTCCAATAGGACTTTACTCGTGTACTCATAATCGGGTAAGTGGTCCACATTGAGGTCTAAAGACATGAGGGTTGATGACGACCTTTAGCATACGTCTGTTGCTATTCGGGTTAGTGGGATGTTTCGATTGGTTCTAGACTTGTGTAATAACCTCTCGGACAAAGTTAAGTATCTTGCGGGTTTCTTGGCATTGTGATTTAGGTTTCAAAGGAAGTGTGATGAGTTATGTGGCTTCTAAAAGGATGTATTATGAGTTCTTAACATGAAGAAAGGCTTACTAGGACTTGGAGAAGTTTTAGCGCCGCATGATCATCTGGATTTAGGGCAAATCTAGCGGACCGTGACATGTCATAAGCAAGGAGATTTCCGAACCACATTAAATTGTTGTGCTTGATATTTTTTTATTTGCCTATTTAATTATTGTAAGTTTGAGTAGCCGGATTTCAGGGTTAAAATCCTAACAAATACATTGACAACTTTCACAACATTGAAGTTGGATGGTAAAGCTTTAAAATGAGCAAACTTAGTTAGTTTGTCCACAAGTAATAGGATCATTATAAAAATTTTAGTTGCTGGTAATGATTTGATAAAGTCCATTGTAACTTCTTCCTAGACTTGATATGGTATGGGCAAGGATTAGCTATCACATACTTGACTTGTTTATATATTAAAAACTGGTTGACATAATTCTTGACATTAGTCTTCATTTGTGGCCAATAAAAGTTGGTAGATTATCTCATGAAAGGTTTTTGAATACCTGCATGTCCTCCTACAGGTGAATTGTGAAATTCTTGTAGTAGTTGTTCCTTGAGATGAGATGTAGTTGCCAGTTTGATTTTCCCTTTATAAAATAGAATTCCTTTATTCTCTTCATAGGATGAGGGACATAGTGAGTTAGCTTGTAACTGTTTGTGTAAGGGTAATAATTCTTGATTGGTCTGGTTTTCTTGTTTTCTAAACTTATAATATCAAATGAATGAATAGAAAGGCTTAGGCACGGGCCCTTATCATATGTAGAAGGAGCTTCATCTTCTATTTCTGAATTGAAAGGCAGTCTAGAGAGTGCATCAGCAGTAGAATTCTCTTTACTAGGTCTATAGACTATGGTAAAGTTAAAACCTAGTAGTTTTGTCAAGTATTGATGTTGTTCGGGTGCTTGAATAACATGATTCATCAAGTTCTTCAAATTTTTGTGATAAGTGATTATCACAAATTTTCTTCCAATAAGGTAGTGCCTCCACTTTTGGATTGCTTGTGTAATGGCAAATAACTCTTTCACATAAGTAGAAGCTTTGGTCATGGTAACATTAAATTTCTTACTAAAGTAACCAATAGGGTGCCCTTCTTGTGTCATTTGGGAAATAGTATTGTAATGAATAGTGCACTTGGAATAACTCTTGGAATAATGTACCCTTTCTATAGGGCTTGGAATCTTACCCTATTGGGAAAAAGTGGTGGGCCCTTCGGAGTGAAATTACCTCTTTGTCCTTAAGAAATGCGTGTGAGATTTGGCCTTTCTAATGGATAAATAATCTTTCTTCTTTTGAGTTTAAATGACTTTAATGCCCTTCAAGTTGTCCACGTGTCAATTTTCTATTAGAGGGTGTATTTACCCCATCAGAGACAATCATTCTATCTTTCATAGGGCCTAACTTTGGTCCCTGGCACCAAGTAAAATCATAACAATTGGCAATAATTTGGTTAGTTTTAGTAGTAAATTATTACATTTGATTGTAAAAGTAATCTTATTAGTTAATAATGGATTTACTACCAAATTTAAAGTCGAGGTTTGACCTGAATCTAAAGCAACTTAAATTGAATGCAACTTGAAAGGTTCTAAAATCAAATGAATTGAAATCTGAATTTGATCAAAGCAGAATTGAAAGTCAAGCAAACTTGAACTTGATCCAAAAAGACTTATATTTTCTTACGAAAAAAAATTTTGATTTGCTTCGGATGAAAGAAATGTTGAACTATACTGAGTTAGTATAATTTTAAATTTCAATTTTTTGTTATCGACATAAATGTCAAATGTGAATTGAAATCATACTTTCATTAATTAATATATGTCGTCTCCTTAATTAAAACTTTACTAACATGTATGTAGTTATACATCCAATAATATCTTATTCCGTATAGACAAGTTGCCAACATCTCTTTTGACTGTTTGAGCAGATCATGGTCGATGTGTTCTTGTATCCTATATTTATCAATTCTAAAAAATATTGTACAAAACACTTTTTTCTTTGATTTGATGATTATTTTTATTAGCATGTACTAGTAACTAAAGCAAGCAATATCGATCAAAAACTTATCTGTGTACTGTAGCAAAAATATGAGCGCCACTCTCTTTTAATATCTCTTTACACATGGTGAAGAGGTTTAAGTTTTTTGTTTTTTTAACAATTAAGGCCAATTTTTAAATGTTGTATGCAACTTTTACCATTTATTAGAAGAATAATTACACCACATGTTGCTCACTTGAACAAAAATTTCATTTTTTTTTATGAAAGATACTATTCACAACTTATCATCCACGAAGAATTATGAAAGTATTGGCAATTATTAACATGCAGCTTGAGTTTCTTGCAAAGTATGTATGACA
This sequence comes from Bretschneidera sinensis, assembly GCA_023935145.1. Lineage (NCBI taxonomy): Eukaryota > Viridiplantae > Streptophyta > Magnoliopsida > Brassicales > Akaniaceae > Bretschneidera > Bretschneidera sinensis. The sequence goes on from CM043701.1 coordinate 89,952,903, forward strand.
GTAGATTTGTCGTGGTGTCGTCGCCTTTTACTTTCGAGCACGTCACTGATGGTAAATCTTTCATAAATTTTCAAATTTTCAAATACATTTAGATGAATATATGCCAATGATAAAATGATAAATAAAATTTGAAGAATTCGACATTGGTTACAAGTCTAGTACCGCCATCAAGACCTAAGCAAGTAGGCACTGTCTAACTTTATTGTACAAAACACCCTCCCTGACCGACTGGGGGGCAAGAGGATGAACAAGATGAGAATCCTCCGAATTGGACCGTCTTTGTGAATTGGTCCTCCAATAATAGTAGAAATGGAGTAGGCTCATACTCACCGGCTGAGGCCTTTACTGTGAAGTACACACATTGGTTCCGGTAATAAATTAACACAATGGAAAAAAATAGTTTTTTTATCGGTTTAATCCAAACTTCTCGTATTTTTAGACTTATTTCTGGCTTTCACACCTTAAGTCATATGGGTAATCACAAAATTGGAAAGCCTACGAACTTTCACCACCCAAGAGCCATGATTTTCTCTCTTAGGAATTATGTAAATGCTTCTCTCTCTAGAATCTATTTTCACTCTCTAGAATATTTATCGGCCGCTTTTCTTACAAAAAAACACACACACGCACCCGAACGCGCTCGCACACACACACATATATATTGGAAAGAGAGGTAGCTATATTGCCTATAGACATACCTTTTATCATGTCTCTTGGTTTACACACAAACGGGTGGGTCAGGTCACCCATCATGGGTGCCCAACCCCGCCCATATTTTCTATATTTCCCACTCACACATGATGGGCCTGACATTGCCTATTATAGATAGAGAGAACCTCAACATCAAATTTCCTTTCGAGAATTTCATACTGGTAAATGAGTTATGCGACCTATGAGTACACCTACACTTAGAAGCTCAATATTATGCACCTGTTAGAGATACACAGCTGCTTCAACCCTAAATAGAAAATGAATTAGTAAAGTGTCTCGTTGTGCCCCAGACTCATTTGGTGACATCGGATTCAAGTATCTCTAATCCCTCATGAGCCTCTTTGCTCAGAGCTATACTTAACCAACTTTGTCATTCGGTGTTCATAATTATATCAAATCCCAATCTTAGGTATAATCCCACAGGTTATGAATCACCAATGCAAGGTGTGCTACCAAATAGTCTTCCTTCCACACTCGTGTCTCTCCGTTTCAGACCAATTACTTTCCTAGATTTGTCCAATAAGGTTAATTATTTCATCACCGTCGGAAACATGCTAAAGTAGCGAACATTGACCTGTCTCTTCAAGAACATAGTCGAAAGTGACATAGGGCACTGGTTGAGGTTAACTTAACGTTAAAGAACTCACACAATGAGGAATTAGGGATTCATCTACTCACTTCCCTTTGAGGTTGAATTAAGCCCATGTGGTATGAATTACATGCTATGATGGAATTCTCTTGTAAGAAGAGTGTATATCTTTTACTTATTAATAAATCACGACCACCATACGAAACTTAGTCTAATCGCAACTACATGTTTCATGTGCACATGCACCTAATCCGAGTCCTCAGTTTGGATCGTTATTACAAGCAACTTAATTATTCCTATGAAGCATCCAATTAAGATATCGCATTTGGCTAACTTTTTAGGTTTACATGATTGTAGGATGATTATGTCTGGTCAGGTTATTATTTGTAATTTACAAACCTCATCTTGACTCTAATCAAGACGACACAAGCAAAATAATTTCGCCAACACATATTGTACATTTTTTTGCTCACTCTCTAAGTGACAAAAGTATATAGTGTATCATCTCAGCTCGCTATCAAGGCCCCTGAGGTGATTGCTCGTGTGAGAGAGTCGATTTTAACTTGGTGACATGTTTTTTTTATGATGAAAACCAATTTCATGATATGTGTGCTACTTTTCATACTATAAATTTATTCAAAATATTAACATGTTAGATTTATTGCACAGTCTTAACTTTTGTTGTGCCAACATAAATTAGGTATTGTAATCCCAAAAGATTACCAAGTACCAAGATTAGGTCCCATGTCTTTGTGACCATGATCCTCACCTAGAATCTTATTTAAGTAGCAGTCTCTATAGCAACCCATTAGCTTCATTAAGGTCTTAGAAATGAGCATCTAATGTTGGTAATAAATGGAAGTAGAACTGGCTAGCTTTCAAGAAACAAATGCTTTAAAACTTTTACAGTTCTTGCTTTACCATAGTAACATTCAGAATGCATAATCATTCCTATTTTCATTTCACTCATTGTAGCGAAAAGGATATGCATGCCTCAATATCTTTACATGGATACATTAAATCATGACTCGCATGAGCTATTTCTACTTAATATGGAACAATTATGGTAGAAACATACTATAAACAGTTGTTATCTTATTTATGACACTTGAATCATCTTTATTAGCTGCATCTGATATATAAGGTATAATCAATCTCTTTTAATTGTCTATGGGTTTACTCAGATCCATAATCTAAGTAAACTAGAGTTCATGAAACCCATCATCTATACTTATCAAGACAACCATTCTAGGAGACAATTTATATCTCAATATCATCATATATTCAATATATGTACATATTTTTCTTTTCGAGGATCATTTATGACACATCAAAAATTTCTTATCATAAGCCCATAGCTTGATAAGGTCCGGTGATATTCCTTAGATAATTGTCCTTAGTTGCATAGGAAGCCCACTAGTGAACTTATTTCATGTGCTTCATAAACTAAACAGTTATCTAGGTCATCCAATGTCCATCTAGAAAAAAAAATTAGTTACATTAAGTGACAAATACAGAAGAAAATGAACTTTCTAGTCACCAATTTATGGATTCATACCATTTAACGAATTCTTTTATTAAGAACTACACTCTTCATAGAGGCATTTATTGGTTATAGAACACAATCAATAACTCTAAGTTGGATCATATGAAAGAATCTATCTTACTCCACAAAGTGTTAACTATTCATTTATAGAGCATGCAACTTTATGACCTTTTCCAACCAAGACTTATAAGCCACAAACAAACGATTCTCTACTAATATACTGATGATGAGAGAATTAATTCTTTACTATTCCTATGTCGACAAGAGAATCTTATTATATTGCTTTCTCAAAGACTTTAAGTTCCCAAAATATGACACTGTGAAACAGATACACAAAAATTCTCTACTAACCTCTCATAGGTAAAAGAGAATCTACTTTATTGCTTTCACTTATCATAATTTGAACGAGAATCATTTCCTAATAGTACACTCCCACTAGGCAAAAATTCAATTCAACATTCATTAAATGGAGCTTCACTCCCACTATTCTTGGTAACCTCATTTGAAAAAATTATTTGGCAATAAAATATAAGAGATGGGATTTTTATAAATTTATAAGAAATTTCATAGAATTGATTTTTACTTTTTTAAACAATAAATTCCCCACTTTGCCAAGAATAGAAATGACTTTTCATAAATTCTCTAAATCACTCCAAACCCCATTCTTTGATCTAAGAGTATTCGAGACAACACCATAAAGGTATTTATGTTGTACTTTGAGCCTTTCTATATTCAACTACTCATTGGCAAAAGAGGTCAATATAAGGACTTATGTTAAGGGTAAAGTAGTAATCTATAGCATTTACTCCAAATATAATGCTAATACAATTATGCATACATTAACATAACTCTAATATCTTACTCTTAGCTTCGTCATAGCTAAAATTCACAAAAAAATGCTCTCATCATAAACTGTATATATTGTTTCTTCTAATGATCATCTGTGCAAACTCATCCACTTTCGATATCATGATAATCAAGTTGACTATCGTAGTCATGTAATATAATGAGATAACTGTGTATTGAATGCTCTTATATTTGCCAATGTGTCAAACTAGAAAAATGACTAACCCTAAAGATGTTCAGACTGCTCTTTTTAGCAATTTTTAATTCACAATCTATGGCTATCTAAAGTTTTTTAAAAATTCATTAAATATTTTATAATCAACCTAATATATATGAACTTTCTTAGATTCAAAATTTCAAATGAAATTAAGACCAACTCATGCAAACAAATTTTACTGAATTTAAGTGCTTAAGAAAATAAGACAACTCATTCTATTGAGTTTAGGTCATCACCACAAGGCATACCTTACTTTCATGATGAATCTAATTTTATCTTGCACTTGGGCTTTTGAGAACATGTTCCCCATTGCTCTATGCCAAGGTAAAAGAATAACCAAATCATAGACATGGCTTGTTCTCATGGATTCTATCCTCTCTATATTAAGAAGTGTTAGAGATTTTTTCTTCTGATAAGCTTATCATCATCAGGTGAAGTAAATGAAAAAATTATTCATTTTCAATCTCTAAAGATAATACAGAGGTCTTTCACAATTACTTTATACAACTGATGATTTGTGGACCAATTTCACAGGCTGTTGTCTCACTCCCACTAGAATCAAGAGATTAAGAATGTTCCTTATATCCTCAATCTATTTATAGTGAGTTCCATAATATGAAGTTTCCTAATCAATATGATTGAAAGACTATGTCAATTTCACTCCAAAAATATGTAAAGTATGAATGCATTACTTGTGAGCGACTTTATCAATTTATTTTCCTTAGCTGACTTTTCTAATATTCAACAAACATTTGTTTTATCTTTTGTCCACTTCCAAGATTATCCTTTATTTCTTCTATCCCATAAGGAGAGAAATTACGATAATTTTTAAGTAAGAAAACAATTCGACCTTAAAATTCAAGTTGCTTCCAGTGCACATACAAGCAAAAGCAATTTTAGGCTACTTATACGGTTGCATTTTGTTGTCTAAAAATTTCAATTATAATAACCTTACTGCCCTTCAAGGATATTTTCATTCCACTTAGTGCATTACTTTATCTTGTAATGTCATGGGAGCATTAGAGTTTTATCATTTCTTATAAGTAATAATGTCGATAAAATTTAACTTATTGTGTGTTGCGGAATCTACAAGTGTGTCACTGTACACTCAAAATAATGTCCTTATCAATGATATGAAATATCTTGGGTGTACATTATAATGAGCCTTGCAGGCTCCCCACCATGCAAAAACAATCACTAAGGAAAAATATGCAGCTATATTATTTTAAATGGCACTGCTTACTTAATGTTCAACCACGACATAGTGGTATGCTTTGTGTCAATTTATGCTACCGAAGCATAGAACTTATATACATAGCTAAAATGTCACTTAGTGAATCTTTTATGTGTTCAACATTCTATTAGGTGGTTTTACTCATTAAATTGTAAGATTTACTACTCTAGTGCGCTAAATAATTTAAATGAGTTACTTGATCTATGCACCTTTAAATACGATGGTTATAAGCTGCTTATCCACAATATACCATTTATTCAATTATATTCTATTTTGTATTCATCGAAGAGACTCTTTGTACCATTTATGTCGCACCCTGTTCGTCTATATTTTAGAAATTTTATTAAATTTCTTCCACTTTCCATAAAGTGTATTATCTGCAACTTAATTTGTTATATCTTATATATATCACACACTTATATTTGTAGCACTAAACTAAATAAGTGACTATTAATTTTCCACGAGTCACGAGATCGAAAATTCGCTATGCTCCTAATCATCTCTTGCACTACTAAGTGGTACATCATTTTTCACTAATTCATTTAATGTGCAAATCTGCGGGTAAATATTTCTAAATCTCAACTCACCCGAAAACCCACAAGGACCTAATTATAATTAATTTTTTTATTATCAAATTAATTTTTTTTATACAATTTCAGGTCATATGTATCATCGTAAGATATTTTAATTTCTCGCCACATCTGAGTCTTTTAATGACCTTCCAAATTCGAGTTCATACTTCCATTGGACTATAGCCTACCAAGCGCACCAATATACACCAATAGTTTTTATCACTTGTCCAATGAAGTGTGTATCAAAACACATATCTCTTATTATACTTACCTTTTTATGAGATGACAAATTCTTGTTCATCTATTAGGCATAAGAGTCAAAACTCGGCCATCAAATGTTAAGTTACTAGTAAACAGACATACATGCACTCGCTATACGTATAGTGTTCGCATGAAACTAATGCTAGATCAAGGCAAGTCTCCCTTTTTATGAAGGAATTTTACCCTCAGACAATCTTTCATGACTAGGATTGTTGTGGTTTTGACTCTCTTAATTTGTTGATTTTACACATCACGTTCTATATGATTTTCTACAATTTTTTCAATTTTCATAATTTTATTTTTAAAGAAAATTGTATATTCTTATTGTACAAATTGTAGAACTTCTATCGGGATGATATCAATAAATTCATGCATCACAAAGAGTCATACTATACTTTAATTTTTAAAAAAATTAGCATGCTCAATCAATTATTAAATTTAATTACATGTTAATAAATATATATATACATGCAATTTTGATTCAATTTGATTTCAACTGTGGAGAAAACCAAATATTCAGAAACTTTTACAAGCTTCCACTGCATATAGACACTATTTAAAATCATTTCGAGCTCAAAATTAATTTTGTCGCACTCAAATATACACATATTTGAATTTTAAAATTTTTTCCAAAAATATTATTTTTTAAATTTATTTAATCACAATTTTATTAAAATAATAATAATAAATAATCCATGAAAAAATAATTTTTGAAAATATTATAGAAAAATCAAAAATAATTTTCTTATTAAAACAAAAAATTTCACACCGCTAGAGTCGTCGCCAACTGCTTCTACGTGCTGCCACGCGCCTGCGACGATTGGAGATGGTGTTTAACATTTAAAACAACCAGAAGCCATAACACTCGCACAGGTGCCGTGTGCTGTACACACACCGTCTTCCCGGAGTCTGATCATGACCGGACTAAAGGCGGACGATTTGTTTGGACTTGAGCATGGTGGTGGCCTCCATTTTTATTTTGGAATGTATAAAGAGTGAGAGAGTGAACTCACTCTCTTTAGGAGTATGGGAGATGAATAGTGTCATCTTCAACCTTCAACCCGTGATTTCTTCCCCAAAACACCAAAAAATTTGAGGCCTTTTTTTCTCTCTATAGGTATCCAAAAAATGTGTGGCATATATTGTTCGAAAGCTTGTGAGAACCTCTATCCAACCATGTAAATATTATTTCTTAAAACAGATTATATAAATTATGAAAATTATTCAAAATGTTTGACATTATATCTAGGGTTTTTATTTTCTCTCTCCTCTAAAAGAGTTAGTCTATCAAACTTTGCAGATTTGATATACTACCCACAAACTACATATCTGTAAAAAAAAAATTATAGCATTTCGACAACAAATGAAGAAAAAAACCATTTTATGACCATTAAAAATTATAGCATTTCGACAACAAATGAAGAAAAAAACCATTTTATGACCATTAAACCACCATAAAACGGGTTTAATTATTTTCTCTCTCTATTGAGATACTTAGAGCACAAATTTCCAAATTGCATCATCATACCATAGGCTACTTGCATGTAAAATTTGTGGCATAATATTAACCACAAAAAAAAAATTGTCATTTTCATCCAAAAAATGATTAAAAAAACGTGTTTTAATCGGTTTCTCTTTCCTAAGTGAGAGTTAACCCATGATTTTTTAAATTTAATCCTTGATATGATAAGTATCTTCATGTAAAAAAATCGTGGCTTAATATGCTGTATGGAGGAAGTTTCCATTTTGAGTATAAAACTTGATAATTTCGGGTTTCTTAATCATACATGTATTTTCTATCAATTTAATACATGCATTCACATTCATAGAAACTATATACACCCAAAGAATGTAAACCATTGCTTTGATACCCATGAAACATATTAACATAGTGGAAAAGCGGTTTCTTACCCATTTAACCCAAAACATCTCGTATTTTTGGACTCTTATCTGGTCTTCACGTCTTCATACTCCATAACCTCACCTTAAGTCATGTGGGCATTCATAAAATTGGAAAGCCCACAAATTTTTACCACCCAAGAGCCATGGTTCTCTCTTAGGAGTTATGTGAATATTTCTCACTCTAGAATTTATTTTCTCTCTCTAGAATATTTGTCAGCCACTTTTCTTACAAGAAAACACACACACACACACACACACACACAGATATATATATATATATATATATATATATATATATATATATATATATATATATTGCGGAGAGAGGCTGTTATATTACCTATAGACATGACCTTTTATCATGTCTCTTGGTTTGCACATAAATGGGTGGGTCTAGTCACCCATCATGGTGCCCAACCCAACCATATTTCCTACAGTTCCGATTCCAAGCCTCTACTAATGAGGTAGAGTATATATGAAGCATTTTTTACCGATATGAGGCTAGTTAAATCCTTGAATGACCAAGCATTGAAAATCTACAGCCACTCACTATAAAAAAAAAAATACAATTTACTGACGGATGGCTATACTGACAGATTTAAACTCCGTAAGTATAACTCTAAGTTATACTGAGAGATTTAAATTGTCATCACTATATAACTCATATATACACTGACAGACTAAAAATTCGTAAGTACAGACCATATTTATACTAATGGTTTTTTAATTCATAAGTATAGATCGTGATCTATACTGACGGATTATCCGTCAGTGTATATATAAGCTATATTGACAGATTAAAATTTTTGTCGCTATAGACCATGTGTATACTTACGGATTAAATATCCATCAGTATAGATCATAATCTATACTTACAGATTAAAAATCCGTAAGTACAGAGCATATATATACTGATGGATTTGTAATCTGTAAGTATAGATCATGTATATACTTTAATAATTTTAATGTAATTAAATATTTATATAATATATAAGTTAGGGCTGTCATTCAGTCGATTGTATGGTTTATTCAGTCGATTGGTTAAATGAATGAAACTTTTTGTTCTTCATTCAGTCGACTGAATGAAACCATTCCGTTAAATGGACTATATGTAGTCGACTAAACTTTATCATTCAGTCGACTGAACTGTATTCAGTCGACTGAATGGTTTAACTAAATGAAACCATTCAGTCGACTAGACTATACCCAGTCAATTAAAGCATATCATTTAGTTGACTGAACTTTTGTCCAGTTGACTAAATAAAACCATTCAGTCGAACAGATGTCATGGAACAAAGTTTTCTGTTTTCAAAATAGTTTTCCAATTTAAATATTGTTTTTTCATAATTAAAATAAAATAAGGGTCAACAATCTCCCTATTTTTTATGATGAAAAAACCTAATGAGAAAAATGTTGGCGTGAACTGTCCTCAGAGAAATTATAGGTGGGAGTTTTGGATACAAATCCCTCAATTATAGGGTTAGCTGTCAATTTAGCCATGATATATGTATAGCCAAATATAGATGTGTTCCCCTGTTATATACCCATTCATCCTTGTAAAGAAAGAATAAGAAAAAGATATACAAGATCTTTATACATTCTGTCATGGTATCATAGCCACTGATCCCCTATTGGCTGCGCATCCTGATTTTTTGAACTATCTCATCTTCCTCCATGGCTGATACAGACTCTCATATTGATGAACCTCTGCCTTCCTCCATCCTGGCTAAGTTGACCATGAAAATGACTGAAGTTTTGAACAAAGCTTTAGCCCCGACCCAGACCACCGATACTACTACTACACCGATTGGTATCAAGTTGGACGGCACCAACTATGCTCTTTGGTTCCAGGTTGTCGAGATGTATATCTTGGGCAAAGATAAACTAGGGTATATAAATGGCAATCTCCCTCAACCTACTCAGACGGACTCTACCTTTAGACGATGGCGCACAGACAACACTATTGTTAAAGGTTGGTTGATTAATTCCATGTACTCCTCCCTTATCAGTAACTTCATTCGTTTTTCGATAGCCAAGATAGTCTGGGATGCAATTGCTACTACATATTTTGATGGCAACGACACCTCCCAGGTGTATGATCTCCGGCGACGCGTGACCCGCCTCAAACAGGCCGACGACTCTCTTGAAAAATTCTACAATGATATCCAAGGCCTCTAGCGTGAAATAGACTTCCGTCGCCCAAACCTGATGGAATGCCCAACCGATATTCAACATTACAATACTCTAGTTTAAAAAGATCGGGTATATGTGTTCTTGGATAGTCTCGATGACCGCCTAGACCATATCTGAAGTGATGTCCTACAGATAAAACCATTCCCAACAGTGGAGTAAGCCTATGCACATGTCCGTAGGGAAGCTCTTCGTCAAGCGGTGATGATGACTAGTAGCCCAGATGATACACTAGGAGCAGTTCTGGCATCCAAGAGCTTCAAACATGGCTCGCATCCTCCAGAACCCTCTGGGTCTCTCTCTCTGCTTGGTGGCAAATCCGATTCCAACTCTAAATCCCGAGCCACCCCCGATGGAACTAAATACTCTCACTGTGGGAATACAAAGCATACCCGTGAGAGTTGTTTCAAGCTATACGGGTATCCCAATTGGTGGCACGACCTTCAGGCTCGGAAGCACCGTGATGCAGTGAGGAATGATGAAGGCACCGGCAAGGCTGCGGTAGCTACAGCAGAACCACATCTTTCCCTAATTCCAGCTGATAGTTCAAATTCTAACCCAGGTACTGCTCTCATCTGTTCTAATAGAGAGGCTAACTGCAACGCTTGGATACTTGATTCTGGAGCAACGGACCATATGATGTTTGATGCAAATGATTTTTCACAGCACTCTCCTCCTCGGCGAACTAGCATTGCCAATGCTAATGGAGTCATCTCTTCGGTAACAGGGGTTGGGACTATGATGTTGTTACCAGCCCTACCACTATCTAATACTTTACTTGTGCCATCTCTTTCTCACAAGTTACTATCCGTGAGTCAAGTTACTAAAGACTTGAAGTGTGTTGTGCTCATTTATCCTACGTTTGTCTTATTCAGGATATTCTCACCAAGGAGATCATTGACCGTGGTACTAAGAGGGGGGGCTCTATTATATGGAAGTTTTCAGTGCGGGCCGAGCACATCATATGCATCACCCGAGTGACCTCAAAATGGAATAGATTTGGCTCTGGCACCGTCGGTTAGGTGATCCTTCATTTGGTTATTTGAAACATGTGTTTCCTGATTTATTTTCGGATTTGTCAATGTTGAACTTTAAATGTGAGGCTTGCATTTTAGCTAAAAGTTATCGAATCACTTATCCTTTAAGTATGAATAAGAGTGACGATCCTTTTGCTTTGATTCACTCTGATGTATAGGGTCCTTCCCCAAAATCTGCTATGTTTAGTTTCCGCTGGTTTGTGATATTTGTTAATGATTGCACTTGAATGACTTGGATTTACTTTTTAAAACATAAAGATGAGGTCTTCCATGTATTTCATCCTTTCATAAAATGATTTAAACCCAGTTCTCCGCTAAGATCCGAATCCTTCAATCTGATAATGGTGGAGAATATGTGAATCAACAGTTCTATGATTATTTCCAACACCATGGACTGATTTATGAGACCTCATGCCCCCAGACTCCTCAGCAAAATGGTATTGCAGAGCGCAAAAATCGCTATATCCTTGAAACTGTTCGAGCTCTTTTACTTGTAGCTCACGTACCTAGCCACTACTGGGCTGCTACTGTTGCCACGACCATCCATCTCATTAACAGTATGCCCTCCAAAGTCCTTGAGTTAAAAAATTCGCTACAGGCCTTGTCAACCTATGTTTCATTGCCCACAGTGCTAATGCTTCCACCTCTAATCTTTGGCTGCGTTACATTTGTTCACCTCCACAAGAACCAGTGCACAAAACTTGATCCTTGTGCCATTCGATGTCTCTTTTTGGGATACACTGTACATCAAAAAGGGTACCGCTGCTACGATCCAACTACTCGGCGTACCTATGTGACTATGGATGTCACGTTCCTTGAATATAACACTTTCTACTCTCCTACCGCATCCAATTCTTCCCTTCAGGGGAAGACACGAGAAGAAGAACTGAATTGGTTGACACTTGACTGGTTCAAGGATACTGATACAGCACCTAACTGGCTCAAGGACACTGATACAGCACCTAACTGGTTCAAGGACACTGATACACCGCCTACTGCTTCTCAATCGATCATTGAGGAACCTAATCCAAACCCAACATCTCCAGAAGCTGAAGTAGCAGTACCCCAGGACACTGATACAGTGCCTAATGCTCCTCAATCGATCATTGAGGAACCTAATCCAGATCCACCATCTCCAAAAGCTGAAGTAGCAGTACCCCCTCACTCCTCAGTATCCAACGACCCATCTTCTGAGAATATCATTGTGGTAAGCTCTCTTACCACGCCTCATATTTCTAATGATACGGATACTCCTGTTGGCTATGAATTACCTTTCAGGCACAATTGGGGCAAACCACCGAACATGTATTCTCCAGAAGTGGAGGAACAAAGATCAAAATATCCGATTGCCAATTATGTCTCTATGAAGGAGCGGTCCGAACCCCTTAAGAACTTTGTGAATGAACACTCCTCACACCATATTCCCACAAGTTTTGATGAGGCTTTGAAAGATCCTAGGTGGGTTCAGGTATGAAGGAAGAAATGGAGGCATTATTAAAAAATGAGACGTGGATTCTTATTCCCCTACCTGAAGGTCAAAAAACAGTGGGGTGTAAACGGGTATTCTCCATCAAGAATAAAGCCGAAGGATCAGTTGAACGGTACAAAGTAAGACTAGTAGCAAAGGGCTATACGCAGACATATGGTGCAGACTATCAAGAAACATTCTCACCGGTGGCCAAGTTAAGTACTGTTAGGGTTTTGTTATCTCTTGCAGCTAACCTTGATTGGCCTTTGCACCAGTTTGACGTAAAAAATGCCTTTCTCCATAGAGATCTTGAAGAAGAAATCTACATGGATGTTCCTCCAGGATATATGGCAAACTCTGAAGCCAAGATTATGTGCAAGTTACAACGAACTTTGTACGGCTTAAAGCAATCTCCTAGAGCGTGGTTTGGGCGATTGAGCTTGGCAATGAGGAAATATGGTTTTCAATAAAGTAACTCAGATCATACGCTATTCTTAAAGCTTCAACGGGGTAAGATAATAGTTTTGATAGTCTATGTAGACGATATAATCATTACAGGAGATGATCCAAAAGAAATAGCAAGACTTCAAGGGCAATTGGCGACAGAATTTGAGATGAAAAATCTAGGATGACTCAAATATTTTTTGGGAATTGAAGTTGCTAGGTCTAAGCGAGGCATATTCCTTTCCTAACGAAAATATATCCTAGATTTATTGTCAGAAGTTGGATTACTGGATTGTAAGCCTCCAGATACACTAATAATCCAAAATCACAAGCTTGGAGAATACCTAGACCAAGTGCCAACAGACAAAGGAAGGTACCAGAGATTGGTTGGGAAACTTATTTATCTCTCCCATACATGGCCTGACATCGCCTATGCAGTGAGTATAGTAAGCCAATTCATGCATTGTCCAAGTGAAGATCATATGAATGCGGTGATTCGGATTCTCCGATACCTAAAGTCCTCCCTTAGAAAAGGACTTATGTTCTCAAGAAACAATCACTTAAGGGTTGAAAGTTATAAAGATGCTGACTGGGCAGGGAATATTTCAGATAGAAAATCCACCTCAGGCTATTTCACGTTTGTTGGAGGGAACCTGGTTACATGGAGAAGTAAGAAGTAAAAGATGGTAGCATTATCAAGTGCCGAAGCCGAGTTTCGTGGGATGGCTAAGGGTCTGTGTGAGCTTCTTTGGCTTTGAAGACTTTTAACCAAAATTGGTTTTGCCCCAAGCTATGAGATGGACTTATTCTGTGATAACAAAGCTGCTATTGACATTTTTCATAATCCAGTCCAACATGATCAGACCAAACATGTGGAAGTAGATCGACACTTAATTAAACAAAATCTTGAGGCCAAGACAATTCGATTTCTGTTTGTTAAGTATGAAGATCAGTTGGTAAATATACTTACAAAAGTTGTATGTAGTAAGAGCTTCTACAACTTACTTGGCAAGTTAGGCATTAGAGATCTATATGCACCAACTTGAGGAGGAGTGTTGGCATGAGTTGTCCTCAGAGAAATTATAGATGGGAGTTTTGGATACAAATCCCTCAATTATAAGGCCAGCTGTTAATTTAGCCATGATATATGTATAGCCAAATATAGATGTGTTCCCCTGTTATATACCCATTCATCCTTGTAAAGAAAGAATAAGAAACTGATATACAAGATCTTTATACATTCTGTCAAAAAATAGTTTTAAAATCTAAGTGTTGGGTTTTTTTTAAGAGAAAATGGACAAAGTCTCCTTTGTTTTTATGACAAAACCAACCTGTAAAAAGTTAAAAAAATCCAACCAAGCATATATTATTTTTTCAGTAATTCTAGCAAGTTCTAAGTAAAAATGGAGAAGTGCTCCCCACACCAATTTTATTCATAAAAACATAACATTCAAACCCCTGCATCATGTTGGAAAAAGTGCAGAAAAAACTCTTATGAACACTACTACAACCTATCACAACCAAATTTTAAGTACATCATATACCCTGTTGATATTAATGGTGATTTAAATGCATTGCACTTGATGTTGGCGTGGAATGCTCATCTGTTCTGTCTTGGGATTGATTATGGTTGTGGTTAGATTACAGCTAGTGCTGAAGATTGCATGAATTTGGGATAGAAGTGTATTTTATTGCTATTGTATACTGCTATAGGTGCATAAACCATAATAAGCTTGTTCTTTGCTCCTTGTATAGTGATCATGGGAATGTCCAAATTTGTACTTAGTTTTAATCCATCAATAAAGTAATTTTTATTGCCTTTCAAAAAAAAAAAAATTCAGCATCATATAGATGCCTCAATCAAACATAACAACAGCTAAATAAAAAAGGAAAGAAAAAAAGACCATCCATGATCCAACCATAGTATCATACTACTAAAATCGACACAACCAACCCACAATAATAGTAACTAAGGAAAAACTGATAACAAGACAAGCATCAACCAATAACCAAACTGGAAAAAACTCAAGACTTCCACTCGAAGAACGTGGATTTAATAGAGATGAGTTGTTTTGAACGCTATTTGCATCAAGAACCTATTAAAAATAAAGGAACTTGTAGTTTAAGTCAAACCACTTAGAATCATACTTGAACTATTTTATTCAATGTATTTATTAAAAAAAAATTATTTTATTTAATGCCTTCAAATTAAACAGAACACAGTGAAAACAATTAAGGAACACACATTCAATTGGAGAAACAAATTTCTTGTGAATAAATCACATTTCTAAGATAAGAAATAAGCCATACTTCTTCGTCCGAGTTGTTTTCTTCCATTATAAGATCATCAATGTTTTCGTGAGGAAATATTCTCTGTATCACTGATGCAAGGCTATGAATTACTCCCTGTAACCTCCCAACTTTTTCACCAATTTGGCATAGTTAGATGGCTCAGATGATGAAGGATTAGGATTGTTAAAAGATGTGGTGATCTTTCCCAAACAATGAATATGCTTTTTTTTGCTCTGGTCATTTTACTTGAGAAAGAAAATCATCCTTCCAAGAAGAGTTTGAATGTGAAATTTGAGAACAGTCTGACTCACTCATATACTTCTACATTAATTCCTAAGATTCACAAAAGTAAAAATAAAAAATACTATCGATTGGTGTATGGTACTAGTGTATGAAAGTAATTAACTAGTAAACAACAGCAAGAAGAAACTTGTATATACCCAATTAGCTTTATAGAATAATAGGTACCAAAGCAGAAGATTAAAGTACAAACCATGTTTTGTGTTGCTTTCTCACTCACGGTGCTCCTATTGCTATGCGTACGACTTAGAATATAAACTTATGCATATGAGGGTTTTTGCTCATTGTTCTCCACAATCTATAATAATATATGTCGTAACAAAACAACCAACACATAATAAACCTTATCTTTCTAAATGACATAGGAATTATATATATATATATATATATATATATATATATATATATATATATATATAGTCATATTTTCTTAAATTAATCTCGCAAATGATTTTTTGCCAGTGCAATGAAGGTCATCAATTTTGTGACGATTCATCACACATGTCAAACATATCCCCAAGTTTTGCATGTTTGAAAATATGCGAATCTTTGAGCCTTTTGTCATTAACATAGTATACTTTCTTGGCTTGTGATGCCAACACGAAAAGGATTATCATGCAAATTAACACCAGTATGTGTCAAATGTGAGAAATTCATAAGAGAGAACCTGAGATTATCCACCTTGTAACCTGTCTTAATATCAAGCCAATCATATTTGAATAGCACGACCTTGTATCTACCAGAATAATTTAATTTAACAATGTCCTTCAATGCTCCATAGTAATTAATATCTCTTTTAACAGGTTGTCTATCCCTTGCACTAGCATAACTAGTTTCTTTAATAGCCACAGCAACACCACTGTTATGAGTTTTTAAGTATCTCTCCCATTCTTTGGTATGAAACCTAAAACCATTGATGATAAAACTAGTATATCTGTGAACCACTTCACTAGGACCACTAGCAAGCAATCTAATTTGGTCTGTAACATCTGTATTCCCTTCCTCATCCATACGTGCAACCTAGATATTAAGAAGTGATCAATTTAATATTTAAGCTATATGAACTAAAAACTTGTAAGATATAGTTTACTATACTTACTCTACCACGAAACCAACTATCGAAAGTACGACATTGAATTCTCTTGATTTCATATTGTGATAAACGACATAACCGATTTTGTCTCGTAACAAATTCCTCATGTTGTCTACATACAAAACCTCATACATAATAAGCTAAAATAAAGTTTTAGAGGATTAAATAAGGTTTATATATTTGGCAAGAAAATTATTTTTTTTCTTACTTTTGAAACATGGTGATTGCATCATAATTAAAAAGCACACATCAATGTGCTTGCACCAAAGTTTGCTTGTCAATCGTAACTCGTGAGACCTTTTTTTGCTTCTTCACATTGAATCGAATTTTTTTGTTCTTCCCCAAAGGTTGATTAGAGGCAAATAAAATATATTCTTCCTACAAATTTGGATTGTCATCCTCATCCTTTCGTACTGGTCGATTAAACCTAGTCTCAACTCTTGATAGGAAGCATGAACAAAAAGTTGAGCATTCTTGTGCTAAGTAATTTTCTATAGTAGATCCCTTTGGATGAGCTCTATTACACACAAAAGACTTAAGTGTAAGAAGGAACATATATAAACATAAGTTTAAATCACAATGATAAGGAACATTGAATATTTGATTACCTTTATAAGTATAAGTCAAAATATCATACACCTAAAAGGGTACCTTTCAATAGGATACATCCATCAGTCAGCTATTGGTCCAATAAGTTTTGCATCAACTACCAAATGTACCATGATAGTGAAAAAAGATGAGGGAAAATCTTTTCCATTTGGCAAAGAATTAAAGTAATCTAGGACTTAAGTTGCTTGAGGTCACGTTCATGCAAAACCTTATAGCAGATGCATATGAAAAAATGACATAAATCAATTATAATTGAGCTAAATTTATTAGGAAAAGAACCTCGTATAGCTATAGGAAGAAGTTCTTGCATAAGAACATGGCAATCATAGCTTTTGAGGCCTATCAACTTCCGTTGTTTGAGATGCACACAATAAGAGATATTGGATGAGTATTCATCTGGAGTTTTCGTCTCCTTGAGAAACTTCACAAAATCAACTTTTTTCATTTGGAGTCATAGCATTACAAGCTTTAGGCATGGTGTCGTTCCCAGTGATAGAATGCTTTTTCAAGTGAATTACACTTTTTATACCCATATTTTCGAGGTCACACCGTGCATTATCATTATCTTTTGACTTTCCTTCTTGACCTAACAATGTACTACAACAAAATAGGTATTTAATGACGCACCAAAACGTCACAAAAAATTAATAATTTCGTCACAGAAGCATTTGGGTGATGAAAAAAATATGTCATGTGAATTGTCAACATAGCTGTGTTGCTAAAAGTATTTGCGACGGTTCAGTATTGTCATCCTGAATTGTTAGGTATAAGTGGCAAAATTGATTATCATCACCAAAGTAAAAAAAAAAATGTTTTGTAATGCAATGTTGCATCACCAATACTAACAAAATTCCATCATTATAGACTTGTATTCATCACTAAATGCATAACAAAGGTTTATTGTATGTGACAAAATGTTACGCGTCACCTAAAGAATAACAAATTAATGACACTAAAAATCATCATGAAAGCTAATAAAATGTCTTCGTTGAAGATCTGATGCGTCATCGAAAAGACAACTATATTTCACTATAGAGGACAAATGTTACGTGTCACCAAAGGAAAGACATTTTTGTGATGTTTTATCCATCACTATATATAATACAATTTTGTCATTAATTATCCCAAATCATCACTATATTTATGACTTAAATTTAGTAAAGATGACAAAATAATGAACGCCACAAAAGATTTTTCATTTAGTGAAGTATGTGTGTCATAAAAGCTGTCACAATTGTGTCATTAAATGCCTTAAATTCATCACCAAAAACTTGATTTAATTGATTATATGAGAAACACTAGCGATGATCGTGCTGATTTTGCTAACGATATGTTTAATGTCACAAAAAAAATTGAGAAATTTTTTTGTGAAGAAACAACAATTGTCACAAATAGATAAGACTAGCGACGAGAAATCTTGCATCATTCAATACCTTTTGTGACTATTGCAAGTGTTTTTTTATATAAATATATTGTTATTAAATATTAAAATAATTTCTTTTATAAGCATCTTTTTCTAGAAATCTAATCATTAAACCAATAATAACATTCAGTAAACTAAATCAATAAATCTAATTACGTTAATTAATAAAAAAATATATACAAAATTTTTTATTTAAATATTTATAAAATAAAATTCAATATTCTTAATTTTTCTTTTAGATCTTCCTCTTATTCTTCTTCTTATTATTAAATATTTCCTAAGCGATAATGCATTTGAAAGAACCTTGAATCCTTTTTTTTTTTTTACATTTTCTATTTTCTTATTTTTATGTGTTTTCTATTAATTAATTGAGTAGAAAAAAAAAAGCAAATAACCAAGTTGTCCCCTAATAACTTAATAGTAGGCACATAAAAACTATAAAAAAAAAAAACAAGTTCTTAATCTACAATATCTACTCTACTTCAACTTTCTCACTTGCAACCAGTCTCATTCTAGCAGCTATATATTTATCACTAATTGAAAGAACATATTTATTGACAAAAAAAAAAAGAGAGTTGTTACCTATTGTAACGACCCATCCCGAGTGGACCCTACTGAGAATGGCTCTATTACCTTTAAGTACTAAGCATATTAATTTAAGATGTAAACATACAACTTACAATTCATAACAAAAAATTTTCTTTAACACAATGTCAAATTACATATTCAACTCACAAACCCAAGCAATCTTACAATACATGATCATCAAAGTTGTAAAATTTACAAAGACACGAATAAAAGAAAACTCCCTCACAACAACTAACTTATATATTTTCTTTTATTACAATTAAACCATGACAAAATTTTATTTCCTAACAAAACCCATAAGATGAGGAAGTCGTAGTCGAGTGCCTTATTAAGGACTCCCTTCTACTTTGACTGTAAAACCTTCGATGCTACTGAAATGTTAGTAAAAATAAAAGAATGAGCTAAAAAGCTCAGTGAGAAACACATTACTAGAAGTAATCATTCGAAAAGCAATTTATTAATTATTGATTTTATTATAAAGGTCATTATTGAAATTATAAAAATAATATGACATTCGTATATAAGTTTTCGATTTTTCTTTTCTTATTTCTTATCACAAGGAAAATAAGCAATTACTTTCAAACAATACTAGTGTTCTTAATTTATAAAGAAAAAAATTGTAATTCAAATCATATGCACATATAATAGATCAACCATTTACAAGCAACAATCATCTCTACATCTTTCACTTTACAATCATGGATAAAATCACACCCTTCACCAGGCCAATCAATACACATGCCCTTTATAGGCCAAATTAAAACACGTACCCCTCATGGGCCAAGTACCACACATGCACATCTTGGACCAATCACCATAATGCATCAGTGAAATGTAATGCTATGAAATTTAGTGCAATGTAAAGCATAATCATATCATTGCCCCTCATTCGGCTAATCTCATCGTAATAAGGACGTCCCCAAGTACCAGTACGTTAAATCATCATATCATTTCTCAATGTACAACTTCAGATCCCCTTACACCCTCTTTCAGGTGGGTCCTATACGTCAAAGTTTCTTCGATGCCCTTACACCCCTTGTGGGAAAGGACCTACCGGCCTCATTGATCACTCGCCTCTCATTAACATACCGTCAAATAATTATCATCGTGCACAAATGCATTCATGATGAAAAGATATGCAAGTAAGAAATCATTAACCATTCACATCACTAAATCCTATCAACTCATTAATCCTTTTCATGACAACTGTGCACATCGTAATTCCTCAACGCAACAACATCATGTCATTTCTAAACTCATATCTTGTACATTTATATCTAAACATATGTGTAAATAATTCTCAAGACATTACTCTTTCTTATTTCCATACGAAAATTTTATAAACCCATACTTCTTAAATATATATATATATATATATATATATATATATATATATTTTACATAGCATCATTAATCACATTTTTATAATCATTTATCTTGTACTCATGACTTTTCATTTTTTATTTGTACGTGTCACAACACTTACAAATAGTAAGTTGAAACTCACCTTGTTACCGGATTTTGCAAATTAGTCCCAACCACTACCTTCATCTCTCAAGGATTTTCCCCTTATACCTAGGAGTGAATAACACTTAATCACATTACTTAAATCATTTAAAATAATATCAAGAAACCACAAGGTGTTTTGCACACTTTTAAATATTAAGGGTGCACTTCACACAAAACCAAAAGTCAAAGAAAATAAGGGCTTTAAGCCCTTTTTCAAACTATTTACTTTAGATTTCAAGAACACTTTAATTTTCATGAATACTAACATTTTTAAAGGGGTTTTAATCATAGTTCAAATGTACATGACCATTAAAATCATTTTGGGAAAGTTTCACACTCAAAAACTAAAGAAAAAAGTCAAATTTTCAATAATCAGCATGGTTCAGTCAACTGGATGTCTGATTCAGTTGACTGAAATGGTCCAGAGAGTTTACCCCCTTCATTCATTAGACTAAATGAAGTGGTTCAACTCTTGTTTGGTTCAGATGATTCATTTAGTTGACTGGGCACTTGATCCAATCGACTGGATCCCTAAATTTTCGAAAACTCATCTTTTCCCCAAATTTATTCTTGATTTCAAAACATCCTTTTAATTATTCAAACATAAAAGTTTCTAAGGGTTTAAAGTTGAAAACTTTACACTACCCAAGAGAAAATTTCAACCCAAAACTCCAAAGTCAACCAACTTTGCACAAAACCTTTTTTTTTTTTAAACAAACCCTTTTCTTCAAACTTTCTCTTGAGAAAAACCTTTAAATCCAAACTCCAAGTTAACAAATCTTTAGCTTAATAAACATACTTGAGTTAAAAATAAAGAAAGACAAACTTTTACCTTGATCTAACAAGAAAACTCCCATCTTTTCCTTCCCTTCCTCTCTTTCTTCCTTTCTTTCCTCTTCTCTTCTTTTTCTCTTTTTTCTCTCTGCTGTTCTGGTCTCTCTCTCTCTCTCTCTCACCTTTATCCTATTTATAGACAAAAATTATCCCTATAGGATGATATATAGGAAGAGGTTACGATAATAGCAACACCCTTTTCTATTTACATGAGATTGAGGTTGACTGTTTCCAACACCCCCTTCAAGTTGGTGCGTGGATATCGCACATGCCCAACTTGATAAGTGTTGACCCTGAATGATTTTGATAGTGACAAAAATCTTAATTAAAGCACTAATGAATATTACTCAAGTAATACAGATTGTTAATAGTGCTTATACTTCAAAGGAGATCAAGATTATAGAAATTGGTGAATCAAAGTTGATGATCTCAAAAATCAATAAGCTCTCCAGAAGATCAAATTCAATGAGAATAATTTAAATGCAACTTCAAAGACAATAGGGATAAATTATAGGTTTGAATCCTAAGATACTCTTTGTAAGCATTTCAATTGTTATGAGCTAATTATATTTGCATTGCATTTTATTATATAGTCTTAATTAATTGAAGATATAAAATCTCCAAGTGATTTTATTAAATGCAAATAAATTCTTTGGGCTCAATATTTAACATTCTCTAATTGAATTTAAGAAGAATTTATGTTGACATAGAAAATTACTTGAGTATTTGTAATATATCATTCTTCATATATCTTGCACACACATTATGCTTAAATTTATAATATGTTTTGTCATCATCAAAAATGCCTCAATCAAGAAATTGATTAGATTAATTTTAATGATAACAAAACATTTTTGAAGTGTTTAACTCGTGTGTTTAATGTGCAAGAAAGTTTGGTTCAATTAGGAGATTTTTTGGAACTCAAAAATCCAAAAAGAATAAGAGATATGAAGAAAATTGATGCTGAAAACACTGTTCATTCAGAAAACACTGTTCATCGAAAAAACACTTGTAGCAGCGCTCAAACAGTGACCCAGTCGACCGGGTGAATAGTATCAATCAATTGGTAAAAAGGGCATAAGGTTTCCAGTCGACTCGTATGACTCACCAGTCGACTGGTAACACTGTAGCAGCAAAATGTGATTTTTAAAGAGGATCCAGTCGATTAGTATCACGACCCAGTCGAATGGTATTTCAAAAATATGACCGTTGGGACTCGAAATCTGAGATTTTAAAGGCACAATCAATTCAAATTAAAGTCTAACGGCCATATTAATTGATGGCTATATAAACCCACTCAATTCAGCATTCAAAAAGAATGAGAAGACATTCAAAAAGAGAAGAACACACACAATCAAGTCATTCATTCTTTGAAACTCAAAAAAGCTTTGAAATACTCATGTTGAGCCATTCTTCAAGCTTCACTTTTAAAGAGAGACATTATTCAGTTGTATAAGCTTTCATTTTTTGTTTCTCTACCATTTGCTTTACAGCATTTATTGTAAAGGGATTACTTCCGAGAGGAAGGGGATAGCTTCCGAGAGGAAGGGATTGTAAGGTTTGTACAACACCGGTGAAGTTGTACGACTAAGTTTCTTAGTGGATTACTTCAAGGAGGTTCCTTGAAGATAGTGGATGTAGGGTCGGAATGAATCTGATATTGCCGAACCACTATAATCTGAGTTTTCATTCTCTACTCCTTAAACTCTTTATTTACAGCATATTACTTGTTTAATTGCTTGTTGCTTATATGTTTTTATAAACTTGTGTTTATTCCGTGAAAGTTTTTAAAAACCCAATTAACCCCCCCTTTTGGGTTGAAACCTCAATCTACAATTGGTATCAGAGCAAGGTGCTCTTATTTTAGGCTTAACATCCTAGAGTTGATCCTATGGCAACTATAT
Organism: Bretschneidera sinensis; assembly: GCA_023935145.1. Classification (NCBI taxonomy): domain Eukaryota; kingdom Viridiplantae; phylum Streptophyta; class Magnoliopsida; order Brassicales; family Akaniaceae; genus Bretschneidera; species Bretschneidera sinensis. The sequence goes on from CM043701.1 coordinate 89,976,472, forward strand.
TTTTAGAAGGAAGAGATCCTTCTGGTCTTCCTCTTCTCCATGGAACAAATTTCACCCATTGGAAAGCTCAAATGAAGATTTTTATTCAAGCTTATGATTATTATGCTTAGTATTTCATTCTTGAAAATGAAAATGATTTTGATGTAAATGATTGTAAATTCATTCAACTAAATGCTAAAGTTATGAACATGTTTTATAGTTCTCTTGATCAAAACGAAGTTGATCAAATTTCCTCATGTAAGACTGCAAAAGAAATTTGGGATTTATTGGAGGTCATACATGGAGGAAATGAGCAAGAAAAGAATTTCAAATTGAAAAACTTTGTTCATGACTTAGAGCATTTTAAAATGAATGAAAATGAATCAGTTTTTGATTCGCAAACTCGTTTTACATACTTGTTAAAACTTTATCTTTCATGGGTAAAATTCATTCTAACCTTGAACTTGTGAGAATATTTCTTAGGTCTTTGTCAAATCAATGGAAAATTATTTTGACAAAGCATTCTACAAGTGAAAGTTTAGAAGAGCTTGTGGAATCCCTCAAGAAGCATGAAAGCTACTTGGATTACAAAATTGATGGTTCCACCACATCCTTAACTTTTATGGAACTTTAAGATCTTAATCGTGATGGTGATGAAGAAGAAGAAAACTTCTCGAATAAAGAGATTGAATGCGAGGAAATTACCAACCTATGTCTTATGGCAATCGACGATGAAAGTGAGGTAACATCTTCTCCTTCTTCTAAGAATAATATTGTGAGTAGTAGTGAAGAACTGCTAGAAGTAATAAATGAAATTCATGATGAATTGAAGAAATTTGATTCTAGAAATTCAATTCTTAAAAAGGAGGTATCATCTCTCTCTAAAGAGATGATAAGTCTTAGAGAAGAAAAAGAAAAATTATCGTCTTTACTATATAATTCTTCTCAAGATTTCCTCAAAGATGAAAATGAGAATTTAAAGAATAAAATTTTATAATTGAATGGCACTATATCCAGACTTATGCTTGGAAAAAAAGCTTGATGAAGTGCTTTCTTCCCAAAGATTAAGTGGAAGAAAATCTAGTTTAGGATACTCTCCTTTGGGAAAGCAAAAAACAAAAGAGAGCTTATTCATGAAAGCAACATGTGTGAATGAAGCCTCTACTTTAAAAACCCCTAGCAAGGTTAAAAGCACTCCCTCAATGAATGCTAGGAATTCTAGAAATTCAAATGTTCATACAAAAATGAAGCATCTTAGAAATGCACATGCTTATATGTATGCACACTCTAGAAATGCTTTTACACATCCTAGAAATAACCATCATGTACATTCTAGGAACAATATGTATAATCAAAATATGCACTCTGCACATGCACATCCTAGGAATTACCATCATGGTTATCCTAGAAATAATTTGCATACTCATAATAATCCTAGCATGTATCCTCGAATGCATCATCATACATTTTCTGGAAATGATATGCATTTTTATGTTCCTCACCATAGAAACATGTATCTCAGGAACTATTATCCTAAAGATTATAGGCATACACAACTAAAAAAATCCTAGAAATTTCAATAACTATCATCCTAGGATTGTGCATCATCAACATGTCCTTAGATCACCATATACTGTTAAGAAAGTATGGGTTCCAAAAGGAACTGTGCTTTCTAAGACTAACCCTAAAGGACCCAAGAAATTTTGGGTACCTAAAAGTGCTATTGTATATCCTTGTGTGATGTAGATATGTCTCCACACCAAGGAGAAAGGTAACTGTTGGTACCTTGATAGTGGATGCTCAAAGCTCATGACCGGTGATAAAAATGTATTCAAGGAGCTAACTCTAAGAGATGGTGGATATGTCACCATTGGAGACAACACCAAAATAAAGATCATCAGGCATGGAAAAGTCGGTAATGACTTCTCAACCTTAGATAATGTATTGCTAGTACAAGGCCTTAAGCCAAATTTACTAAGCATTAGTCAACTATGTGACAAAGGCAACAAAGTCACATTTGAGACCTCTCATTGTCTAGTTATAGATATCAAGAGCAACAAGATCAAATTTGTTTGTCATAGACATGAAAATGTCTATATAGTTGATTTGAAATCCTTGCATTCTGAAAATGAAAAATGTTTTCCTGCTTTTAGTGAAAATCCATGGCTATAACATAGAAGGCTTGGTCATGTAAACATGAACTTGCTCAAAATCGTTTCAAAAAAAGATTTAGTCATTGGACTTCCTAAAATCAATTTTGAAAAAGACAAAGTATTCGATGCTTGTCAAATGGGAAAACAAACTAGGATCTTATTTAAAGCAAAAAAATGTAATCTCAACTACTAGACCTTTAGAACTTCTGTATATGGACTTATTTGGTCCAATTAGTACCATTAGTCTAGGTGACCATCAATATACTCTTGTTATTGTTGATGACTATTCAAGATATACCTTTGTTATTTTTATTGCTTACAAGGATGAAGCTTTCAAAGGATTTGAAAAGTTTTGCAAAAAGGTTCAAAATGAAAAGGAATTTGTATTTCAAGTATAAGAAGTGATCATGGCAAAGAATTTGAAAATCAAAGATTTTCAAGATTTTGTGATGAAAATGGAATTAATCACAACTTTTCAGCTCCTAGAACTCCTCAACAAAATGGAGTTGTTGAGAGGAAAAATAGAGTTCTAGAAGAATTTTCAAGAACTATGCTTTGTGAAAATAGTTTACCAAAATACTTTTGAGCTGAAGCCGTGAACACTTCTTGCTATATCTTAAATAGAATTTTGATAAAGCCTCTGCTCGATAAAACTCCATATGAACTATGGAAAGGGAGAAAGCCTAATATCTCCTATTTTCGTGCTTTTGGTTGTAAATGCTTCATCTTAAATAACAATAAAACTAACTTGGGTAAATTTGATTCTAAGACCGATAAAGGGATATTTTTAGGATATTCAACATCTAGTAAGGCTTATAGAGTTTTCAATAAAAGAACTCTAGTGGTAGAAGAATCTGTACATGTAACTCTTGATGAGTCTAACCCAATTAGTAGTAGAGAAGTTTCCTTTAATGATGATGCAGATTTTATTCCAAGAATGGAAACTACTACTCCCATTGTTGACCCAAAGGAGAGTCCACCTCAAGCAAATGAAGAGATGAAAACTCACAATTTGGACCAACCATCTACAAGCCAACAAGAGGATAATCTTCCCAAAGATTAGAGGTATGTAAATTATCACCCGATTGATCAAGTGATTGGTAATCCTTCACAATGGGTAAGAACTCGTTCCTTTATTAGAAATATTTGCAATTATGTAGCTTATATGTCTCAAGTAGAACCTAAGACATTTATAGAAGCTAAAAAGGATAATGATTGGATAATTGCAATGCAATAAGAAATAAATCAATTTGAGAGAAACAATGTTTGGAAACTAGTTCCAAGACCTAAGAATCATTCAATAATTGGAACTAAATGGGTATATAGAAATAAGATGGATGAAAATAGAATAGTAACTAGAAACAAGGCTAGACTAGTTGCTAAGGGATATAATCAAGAAGAAAGAATAGACTTTGATGAAACCTATGCTCCCGTAGCTAGATTAGGATCCATTCGAATGTTATTAGCCTTTGTATGCTTTAATAAGTTCAAGCTATTTAAAATGAATGTAAAAAGCGCATTTTTAAATGGCTTTATAGAAGAAGAGGTTTATGTTGAGCAACCTCTTGGATTTGAAAATCCTAGTCTTCCAAATCATGTCTACAAGCTTTCTAAAGCTCTATATGGGTTGAAGCAAGCTCCAAGGGCATGGTATGGAAGACTAAGTAAATTTTTTATTGTCAATGATTTTGTAAGAGGTAGAATAGACACAACTCTCTTCACAAAAATGACACTCTTATAGTCCAAATATATGTTGATGATATTATATTTGGTGCTACTAATGAATCTATGTGTCAAGAGTTTGCAAAGTGCATGCAAGGTGAATTTGAAATGAGCATGATGGGAGAGCTTACCTACTTCCTTGGACTTCAAATCAAGCAACTAAAAGGAGGCATCTTCATCAATCAATCAAAGTACATTAAGGACCTACTAAAGAGGTTCGGGATGGAAAGCTCAAAGCCGCTTGGAACTCCTATGAGCACAACTAAAAAACTTGATCTTGATGAAGGAGGTAAAATTGTAGATACTAAATATTATAGAAGCATGATAGGTGCTTTGCTTTACTTGACTGCAAGTAGACCTGATATAATGTTCAGTGTATGCATATGTGCTAGATTTCAATCTAATCCTAAGAAATCACATGTAGTTGCAGTAAAAAGAATCCTTTGATATCTACAAGGAACCCAAACCATAAGATTATGGTACTTTAGAGATTCATCTTTTGAGCTTGTAAGATATTCAGATGCCAATTTTGCTGGATGTAGGTTAGATAGAAAAAGCACAAGTGGTATATACCAATTCTTAGGTACAATGTTAACCTCTTGGTTTTCCAAGAAACGAAATTTTATTCCACTATCAACCGTCGAGGCGGAATACGTTGCAGCTGGATATGGATGAAACAACAACTAGAAGACTATGGCATGAACCTAATAGGCATCCCGATCCATTGTGATAATACTAGTGCTATCAACCTAACCAAGAACCCTATTCAGCACTCTAGAGCCAAACATATAGAAATCAGACATCATTTCCTAAGAGACCATGCTAAAAAATGTGACATAAAACTAGAATTCATACCTTCAGAAGATCAAATAGCTGACATTCTTACAAAAACCTCTAAGTGAAGCTAGTTTCTGTAAGATAAGAATGTTAATGGGATTGCTAGATTGTAATAAACTGAATGTCTGATTGCTTCATAATTCATCATCTGCATAAGTTTGACATATAGTGAAAGAGTATTAATTCTTGTTTAAATATCTCCCTCACTCAATATGTCATAGATAAACAAATTTCGTGCTACAATTCAAGACTGAAAATTTTCTTAAGGGTCCAGTCGACTGGTAAATCTGTCCCAGTCGACTGGTAAATCTCTGCTATTTCTTCAAGTCTACTGGTAAATCTTATCCAGTTGATTGGTGCATCTAGACTTTGTTTGGAGCCATTTAATACTCAAATATTAATTGTTTTTTTTGATAAATTCTCTTTGATTTGGCATTGGACAAATCAAGTGATGAACTTGAATTTATATTTGAGAGTTACTTTTGAGCTATTTATTTATCAAGCATGAGCTAAATATGAAACTTTCTATTATATATGCTTGAGTTTGAAAATAATGATTATCTTTGCATTAAATTGATAATCAACTACCAATAAGGCTTGTTAATTTTTATCCAATTTTATTTCTCTTAAAAGTTAAAAATAATTACTTTAGACTTTTTGAAAGGGGGAGAAAATTTGATTTATCGGTAAAAGAGAAAACCTATTGGTAAATCAAGCAATGAATTCAAACTCTTGTCCTTTATTGATTAAGTGTAAGCTACTCTAAGCATTGAGGTTACTTTGAAGATTTATAATGCTTGAAAATTGTTTTATATTTCTTGACATCTTGTAAAATGATTCTTTTCTCAAAATATTTCATCAAAATATTTTCAATAGCATATTTTGTGGGGGAGCCCTTTTTTTTTAAATCCACCCCTTTTTATTATGACAAAAAGGGGGAGAAAAATAAGAATATTAGAAAATAAGAATATTAGAGATCTTATTAGATCTTATTTTTAAGATTTTTGTCACCATCAAAAAGGGGGAGATTGTTGACCCTGAATGATTTTAATAGTGACAAAAATCTTAATTAAAGCACTAATGAATATTACTTAAGTAATACAGATTGTTAATAGCGCTTATACATCAAAGGAGATCAAGATTGTAGAAATTGA